>QGOD01000018.1:95793-111564 GCA_003313065.1 Sarcodon sp. MG97
ACCATGATTCTTCGAATCTTCTGACGATAGATAGGTTGTCAGTGTCATCCGAATCGATTCGCCGAGTAATCATCGTATCAAGTCTTTGACCACTTTCCAAATGTATATTTATCAGTACAAGTTGCGTGCACACATAGGTAGGTGGAGAATTTCACCGTGTTCTTTCATTTTACGGCTATTTAGCCTTTACTAATGGTACAGTACCGGCTCCAGTACGTCCACCGTCAAAAATCATCCTCGGACATTTCGTCACTTTCAAATTAATCGTGTTCATCATTGTCATCATAGTACCCGGGGCGTACTTCTGTCCAAGCTGGGGGCCTGCAGCGTTTCTCGCTTCCCGTGGGTATGCCCTCCAGATTTGAATCAATACCAGATCTCTGACTTGGCAGTCTGTCATATTCATCTTCGCCTTCTTTAGTGGCAAGCGAGTAGAAGCCGGGCCGTTTGAACAAGGCGCTGGTGCGTCAAGTCAACTTCGGAGTCTTGCGCAGTTGCGTCGACCATGCAAGGATGAGGTCCAAGAAGTGCATCGTGCACATCTCTCGACCCATCTACGTGCAGCCCTACTTGCTTCACCTCGTATCTCTTACAATGCCGACCGCTGAACCCCTTCCCGTCATGGTAAAAAGCTTTGCAGAAATTATTCCAGCCATTCCCAGTGCACATGTTAAAGGAGAACTTACAGTTCCGCAGACAGATCCGGCGAAAAAGGTTGGAGGGTTTAGGCAAGGACTGTGGGGGTGGTCGAGTGTTGATCTTGTGACCGATTCCAACGTACCATTCTCACATCGGGACGAAGAGAGTTTAATCCTGGTCTAAATTTTGGTTTAAACAGCAATGCAAGATTATAAATTTAGAATAAAATATAAACCACACTTTAATTCTTAACATAAACTAGTGTGAAAATGTTGGACCATATTCAAAATTTGGCATTCACACTTGAACAAATGCAATATGCTGGTCCAGGTGCAGGATACTCTGTTGCCACATTTAAATGTGAAAGAAAAACTTTGAATATGAATCAATATTTCCACACCAGTTTATATTGAAAATTGGGATATGGTTTGTATTTTGTTCTAGATTTGAAAGCCAGCCTTGCTGTTTAGACCAAAGTTTAAACCCAGGTTTAACTCTCTTCCCCCCGATGTGTCTATAGATTCATAACGTGTGCGACAGTGGTATGTCGAGTGAAAATCGATGTAGATTCGCGTCAAAAGTCTCACGGACCTGGGCTGAAGAGTTGAATAGAATAAGCCTTCTGTGCAGCACGAACATAAAGCTATATGCATGGACAATATCCGAGATTGCCACGACAAGAGCTTCATCACCGCGATGGCGAGACCTATTACCCTCCTCTCCCCGGAATGTTGACTAGGCGGGATGTAGCAGTGGTGGCACGACCCATCACTTGGATTATAACACTGTTGTCATCAGGGAGTGAAGCGAAAAGAAGACAACGGTCGTCATCCTTGCTAATACGTTCTGGTCTCCGTATTTGATTATCTGGAGTACCTTCTTTAGCATTGTCCATTTGAGGTGACAACAGATCTGCTGATGGGGCGACCCGGTCAAACATTCCGAACACTCAAAATGGTCTTCAGATTGCATTCACACCCTCTCCATTTAAACCAGTCCCTGGAAAAGACTTCAATGTTCTGCCACTCGTGCGACATCTAAAGCTTCCGCTAGTCGAATGAAGTTGTAATGGTTCCTTCTATTCATAAACTACCAATAGAGGGATAGCTCGTTCATGACATGGCTAGAGGGACGTTCATCGTGTTCAAGACGCTTTGTTCCAGTTTACCTTGACCTCGAATGGACGTTTTGAAAACGGTGTCTCGAGTTGATGGCATAATTATTATCCATCGACGCTTCGTTGATGTCATGCTTGTGTTTCCAGAGATGGTCGATTTGAAAAGAGTCAGCATCTCTACAGGATCTGTGTAGCCAGAGGCAGTCGTTGCCTCAGTTCCGAACGGTTTGCTTCAAGTTGGTGGTAATCCAGGCACAGATTTAAAAGAAGATGGGCCTTATCCTCATCATCCCCCAAGCACTACGGATCTCTCTCACGCAAGCATTGCTGCCTAGTCTCATCAAGATCCTCCAGCATGGAGAGGAGACAAGTGACATGGTTGGTCAACAGAGTCCGGGTAATTCAAGTAACAGTCGGGTGGGTGAGAACGGACAAAACGAAATATTATGGAATTCGTCCGTAACTTGGTGTTTCAACCGAACTCGTGAGAAAACCTGTGAGTGGTGTTTGAAAGGCACAGGTACTAGTACCTGACTAGCGTCATATCAGAAGGTCCAACTAAAGGGTATCCATAACGACTCCCCCAAATGATGGCGTACAGAAGGTGCACATATGTTTCCTGTTCTGTGATATGTCATCTGCATCCTTCTCATCGATAACACCACAGCAGAGAAGAAGACCAGCCGTTTCTGGTAGCCGAATGATAGACTCGAATATTGAACGTTGAACATCGAGTGGCTAATACAGCCTCCATGATTATGCCAACGTGAGGGCTTGCGAGCCGTTGTTCAGCTCATCCGATGGGTTATATCGCTTCCCTGGGTTAGGAGAGTCCCCGGATCAACTGACTATTTTTTGACAGCGGTCTACGATATTGCAGTTAGCTGAAAACACTACGTAGTAATTACCTAGGTGGATAGGTAATCTGATGCCAAAAATAGCAAAAGAAAAAGTACCGCGAATCTCAGTACATAATACATAATTGAGGGGGAAAAGAGACAAAAATACCTCACCTTTATCGGAGTCGGAAACAGATAGCGGGATCTTTCAAGACGGGCCGTTGCCGATTTTGGACGAACGCTGCAGCCGTGTGAATGGATCGGCAACGCGTCAAAAATAAAAAAATATAAGAAAAACAAAACAAACAATTCTGTGAAAGGTAAAATGTTTGATATGGGACTAGTAAAAAGTAACGCATCTCTCAACCAACGCGCCGACGACTCCACGCCGGTCAGAAATCTTCCAGCAATGTCTGAGATTGGAGATCCGAACGGAACCTCTAGTTGAAACGTTCCGCAATCTAGAAGCTTGATCTCAAGCTATCTCGAGGCCTGGCGTGACCGTTGAATTTACCTTTTTCGCCAATTGTACTCGGAGTATGGTTTTCGTCGAAATCGAGAACATCTCCCCATTCGCATTATGTTCCTACCACAGCATACCCTTGCTGAAAAGATATACAGCCATCTAATCGGATCCCGTGGAAATCCGGCACAGAACAGCGGCAGCTTGAATTTAGAAATTTCGTTTTCAATTAATAGGCGCATCTTTTCAATACCTCGTGACACCATGGCCTGAGTACCCCGTTCCACATCTGACTAGCACAGGTCGTTGAAATTTCATATTCCATTTCACACTATAAAATTTCTACGACTTCTCGGTGGGTCTCTGTCCAAGCTATAATGGTCCTATCCCAGCTCTCCATGTTTACAATCTACGCACCACAGAATCTTGCCTTGCAAATCATTTGTGTACTTGCCGTGTTCCAAGTTTTCCGGTGGCTTCGTACTCGCTTTACCCGTCACTCAATCTCCTACTTGCCTGGCCCAGAGAAGACCGATTGGCTTTTTGGCAACCTTACCGATCTCCATTTCAAGGAAGTTGGGGATCTTCACTTCTCTTGGCAAAAAAAGTATGGCCACACTTTTAAGATGAATGGGCTCTTGGGTGTACGTACCTTACTATTCGCATCCACTCTCAATATAAACATTGATTATAGGAACAATACTTCATGACTTCGGATACAAAAGCAATCCGACACATTTATTCAAATGCAGACGGTTTCGTCCGACAGACTAACAGCCGCAAACTCCTTGAAATGGTCATGGGCCCTGGGCTTGTCACTGTTGGCGGAGAAACACACAGGCGTCAACGCAGAGTAATGCAGCCTGCGTTCGGAATAGCTCACCTGAAGGCTTTATTCCCAATATTCGTCCGCCATGTCGAGAAGGTGTCAGCATTCACGGATATATCGTGGAACAGGGTGCTGAAATAGATTGACATAGCTTTCGAACGTTATGAAGAAAGATATTGATGGTGGTATTGGTCGCAAAACAAATACCATGAACGTCTACGATTATGTGGTGAACGCGACTTTAGATATCATCGGAGATGGTCTGTCGTTCGTTTCTGCGGTAAAAAGCTTCGACTTATACACGAGTTTCTGTAGCCGCATTTGATTATCAATTTGGTGCTTTGGACAACAAACAAGACGAGTTGAGGGAGATCCTACACGAGTCAAAGTAAAAATATATCCTCCGTATTGAAGGCTTATCTCACCTACAATGTTCATTTACAGTGGCTCTCTTGGGAGTGGTACGAGAACTGAGCTTCTCATTCAATTCGGGTTGGAGTGGCTCCCTACTGGATTCATAACCCTCCTTTCCCACCTGCCGATCACGAAGTTCGCTCGCCTGCGTGCAGGTGGCAAGAGGCTCTCGAAAATCGCAGAACAGCTGGTTAAAGAAAAGATTGATGCACTCGAGAAGGGTCTAGAAGGCGGGAAGGACGTAATGTCCCTTCTGGTGAGAGCGAATGCCAAGGAGGATGAATCAGGAAGGCTATCTGACTTTGAAGTCATCTCGGAGATAGCGTACGTATTTCTTCCTATATAGTAAGCAGGAGACACGAGTTTAAAGTGGCTTAAAGGACAATCACTTTCGCAGGACGTGAGCATTTTCCATCTTGATTTGCTGTTACAACACCTCAGAGGCTTTAAACAGACGGAACCACCGCAAACTCTCTCTCGTTTGGACTCTGGGAACTTTCAAAAAATTTGGACTTGCAGCGTAAACTCCGGAAAGAGATAAATGAGACTTGGCAACGAGTCCGAGAAAATGGCGAGACGGAAATCGGATTTGACGAGTATGAAAACATGCCTCTGCTCGCGGCGTTTATCAAAGTGCGCCCTGAACGCTTCATTGGCCATAGACCGTCCAGTTCTCACATTTTTTGCAGGAAGTTTTGAGATGCCACCCCATTGTTTTCACTGGAGGCCGTCAAGCTTTAGAAGATTCTGTTATTCCGTTGTCGCATCCAGTAACGCTGGAATCCGGTGAAACCGTGGACTCGATCCCTATCTCGAAAGGTCAACAAATTTGGATCAACATTCCTGGGTATAACAGGTAATGGTCCTGCACAGATTACAACAATAATCTTGATGATCTGAACGTGCAGGTCGCCGGAATTGTTCGGCGAAGATGCCTACGAATTCAACGTGGACCGGTGGTTTGACGATAAAAATAAGAAGACGTTGGGTCAAGGTGCCGGCATCTATTCGAACTTACTCACGTTTGCTCACGGATCTAGGGCTTGTCTCGGTACGAGGTTCTGGGGTTGGAAGCACGTTGGAATCTAACCTTTATTTTACAGGATGGAGATTCAGTATCTTGGAGACGCAAATGCTTCTCATAGAACTACTTCCCAAGTTTGAGTTCACTTGGCCAAAAGAAAACGGGAAGGAGGTCTGCAGAACGCCTGCGACGCTGATGATGCCCACTGTCAAGGGCGAGTCGCATATGAGGGCTGCGCTCTTCTTAGATGTATCGGTTATTGCTTGATGCTGTGGCCTTTGCTCTGATGTGTACGTGGAGTATGTTAGCGGCTTGAAGCCCAGCTGAGGCCCGCTCCTGTTTCAAAATAAAAATAAAAAACTATATGACTTGGTCAGGATCCGCTCGTATCGTTTGGTCCATAACCCGACCAAGGCATACGAGGTCGATGTGAGACTGTGTGCGTACAAATGAGCCATAGAGATTTGGCGTCTGAGGAAAAACGTCGAGCATCCGCATGAGTGGCCACTGGGTTGTGGGGACATGTAGTTGAGCTCTCTGGCATCGGATCTTCTTCACGAGGCCTAAACCGTGACTTTTCCGAAACGACACTCTGGTAGCAACAGAAGCTGGTGTACAAGAGAATTAGTAGCTGAGTGACAGTGGGAACTAGTTGCTGATTTGTGTGACTACCCCAGTCACTCTTACGTTCGACACCGGCCCGGAAAACCTACACTCTCACCCACAAACAAGGAACATGAAGCTTATCGCAAAGTAAGACTTCGGCATATCCCAGAGCCTTTGGCGTCTTATGGCACGTAAGTCGTTCTGTTCTTGATTGTCATGGCTCTGCTTCAGCCGCTGTCCATGTTTTTGGGCTCCGCATATGCGCAGAAGACTCTTGCTTTGCAGATCATTTCTATACTTGTTGCATTCCAACTTTTTCTATGGATCCACAGAAGATTAAATCGGCATTCTATTTCTTATTTGCCTGGCCCCCGACAGACCGATTGGCTGTTCGGGAACCTTACCGAACTCTATTTCGAAGAAGTGGGCACTTGCCATTTGTCCTGGCAGAAGGAGTATGGGCATAATCTCAAGATGCACGGTCTATTGGGTGTGAGTGTTTCGTAGCCTAATATATTATTATCCGTCTGAATGTATGTTGGTTGCAGGAACACTACTTTATGACTTCAGATCCTAAAGCGATTCAGCACATTTATGTCAATTCGAATACGTTCGTTCGTCAGAACAACAACAGCGAGTTGATTGGAATGGTTATGGGCCCCGGGCTTGCCGTAGCAAACGGGGACGCACATAAGCGTCAGCGCAGAGTTATGCAACCTGCGTTTGGCGTGTCGCACATAAAAGCATTGTTCCCTAATATTATGCACCATGTTGTAAAGGTATTAGTCACATTCTCTTCTCTTATGGTTAGTCTCAGTCAGACTGGTGTAGCTTTCGACTGTGATAAAGAAGAAAATTGAAGCAGGGGTTGGTCGCCAAACAGCTACCATCGATGTTCATAGCTATATATTGAAGGGGTCCCTGGACGTCATCGGAGATGGTCTGTTGTTCGTGCGCCTGATTAAATCTTGGCTTATGCGGGTTTTGCAGCCGCGTTCGATTACCAGGTTGGTGCTTTAGACGATAGACAAGATGATTTGACTACGATTTTACACGAATCATTGTAAGTTGATACATTCTCTGTCATATTGGTTGCTAAATCCACCTAATTCTAGTGACTCTCTTGGAAGCAGTACAAAAGTCGAACTATTTCTCCAGTTTGGGTCAGAGTGGCTTCCTATTGGTCTCATCAATCTCCTCTCCCATATACCTGCCACCAGATTCTATCGTCTTCGTGCTGGCGGGAAGAGGCTCTCAAAAATGGGGGAACAGATGGTTAAAGACAAAGTCGATGCACTAATGAGAGGTTCAGAAGGGGGGAGAGACCTGATGTCCCTTCTCGTGAGAGCAAACGCAAACGAAAAGCAATCGGGGAGGTTGTCTGATCTTGAAGTTAGATCTGAAATCGCGTATATTTTCATTTTATGGGTAATCTTGGCGCAGGCTGATAGCACTTTAGGACATTTCTTTTTGCTGGGCGTCAGTGTATCTTCATAATTCGCTCCTATGGTAGCTCTCAAATCCTTTTGTGTGTTTTTACAGATGGGACCACTGCTAACACACTATCGTTCGCTCTTTGGGAGCTTGCAAAGGATATGGAGCTGCAGCGTAGACTGCGACAAGAGATCAGTGAAACTTTACACCGAGTTCAAGAAAGAGGTCAGACAGAGATTGGATATGACGAGTATGATAACATGCTATTACTTGTAGCATTTATGAAAGTGAGTTGTGTAACTTACTGATCACTCGATTGCAAGATTTAGGATAGTTTGCAGGAGGTTCTGAGGTTTCATCCTGTGGGTTTCACCGGAGCTCGGCAGGCGACAGATGATTCAGTCATCCCGTTACTGCACCCCATAAAGCTCAAATCTGGTAATATCATAAGCGAAATACCTATATCGAAAGGCCAACAAATATGGGTCAACATCCCTGGATATAATAGGTAACGAACATAAATCACTTGAATGTTAACAGGTTTACATGTTGTAAATGCATAGATTGCCCGAGTTATTTGGGGAGGACGCTGACGAATTCAATGCAGACCGGTGGATGCGCAGTGGTAGTAAACAGACAGTTGAGCAGGGAGTCGGGATATATGCGAATTTAATCACGTTTGCTCACGGACCAAGAGCTTGTATTGGTATGGTTCTGATTCTGTGACAGATTTCAACGTGTCAGACAAATTAACGATTTCAGGATGGAGACTGAACCTGTTGGAGACACAAATGACGCTCATTGAGCTCATATCCAACTTTGAATTCACCTTACCGTCAAACGGGAAGGAGGTACGCAGGACGTCTGCGACTTTGATGGCACCCACTATTAAGGGGGAGCAAGATTTCGGGCAAGCGCTGTTTTTGGATGTTTCGATTCTCGATGATTGAGGGTGTGTTGCAGTAGCCAGTGTACGATACGATTTTCATGGGGTGCCCATGTACGATTCAATGTAACGATGAGCGAATTGAATTGAAGATGGAACTGAGCTCGGGCCTATTTCATGAGTAAGAAGATTTCTATGAGGAGGCTCGGAGTATGATATATCCTGCCTTTTCCAGGAAAACTTGTAAAAACTCCGTAAACTTGAATGCCATCGCGGACCGCGGATATTTCTTTTAGGGATTTTGTCCCCGGACTAGACGAGAGTTATAGGTTGGACGTAAATCATGCGGCGAGGATCCTGGGTCGGCACAAGTTGCGTTCGTAAAAAAGAACGTTGAAAAGATCTGTAGTCCTAGTAGCTGTAGTTGCCCATCCCGCCGCGCTTGCTGCATACATCATGCATCAACAGGCTGGCTTGTACGTATGATGAAGGACGACAAACATTCAGCGGGATGCCTACCAGAACACTCCTTCGATTCGGTGGGGATATTTACAAAAAGGCTGTAGCACTACACAGGCACGACGTCTGTGTGTGCATGTTGATACAATACAAACCGAGGATCTGTATCATCCACCTCCCCGCCTCCCCACAGGATGACACTCGAGCTTTCGTATCAGAGTATTGTCTTGCAGATTGGGTCTGTGCTTTTCGTGCTTCAGTTTGTTAGATGGACGAGGAACTGGTTGACGAGGCACTCTCTGTCGTACTTGCCTGGTCCACAGAAGTCTGACTGGCTGCTCGGCAACCTTACTGACCTGCATTTTAACGAGGTGGGGGATGTTCAGTTTGCATGGCAGAAGAAGTATGGTCGTGCTCTCAAGATGCACGGTCTGTTCGGTGTATGTTATATTCCATCCTTTCTCATATCGTCTATCCATGTGACGCCGTTTGTATACTCAGGAGCCGTACCTAATGACTTCAGATCCGAAAGCAATAGCATACATCTACGCAAACTCGAATACTTTCGTCCGTCAGAACAACTCGCGCGAGATGTTTGAAATGATTTTGGGTCCTGGACTTGCCACTGCTACAGGTGATACGCACAAGCGTCAGCGCCGGGCTATGCAACCTGCATTTGGTACGGCTCAACTGAAAGCCTTGTTCCCTGTATTTTCTCGTCATGTCGAGAAGGTCAGTAGTGTTTTTTTTTTTCCTTCCAAGGCTGTAGCTGTTCAAAAATGCTGATATAGATTGGTGCAGCTTTCATATGTAATGAAGAGGGACATCGAAGCTGATGTGGGTCATGGAACCGCCACGCTTGACATTCAACGCTACACTACGGCGGTAGCTTTGGACATCATTGGAGATGGTTTTTTGTATTTCCTGTTCATGGGGACTAAACTGATGCGGCTCTTTTTGCAGCTGCATTTGATCATCAGTTTGGTGCTCTGGATAACAAGGAAGATGAGTTGAAACAAGTCGTGGACGGTATGAAGTCAGTCGGTAACAAACATGCGATAGTATATATACTGATTTACGGTTCTTTCTAGTGGCTCTTTAATTAACTGGAGCAGACGGGACGTGCTCGCCCAGTACGGATTAGAATGGCTTCCCTCTTGGCTCATCTACTGTCTTTCTCGCCTACCGATCACAAAAATCCATCACTTTGCCACTGCCGGTAGGACTATTGCGAGAATATCGAGGGACATCATCCAGGAAAAGATAGATGCGCACGTGAAAGGTCTCGATGGAGGAATGGATTTGATGTCGCTTCTGGTGAGAGCAAACCTGAACGAGAAGCCGTCAGCGAGGTTGTCCGATATTGAAGTCACCTCGGAAATTGCGCGCGTGTCTTCTTCTTTGGCGAATAAAACAGACATGAACTGACGGTTATTTTAGGACCATCACTATGGCAGGACGTTTGTGTCCAACTTCACGATTTTTTGTTGACCGCATGATGACTTTTTTTTGACTCATCAGATGGAACGACGGCAAACACGCTATCATTCGGCCTCTGGGAGCTCGCAAAAGATACGAATTTGCAATCCAAGCTTCGCCAGGAAATAATAGAGACTTCACACCGAGTTCAAGAAAGCGGAAAGACGGAGATCGGGTTTGACGATTACGATAGTATGCCTCTGCTTGTGGCGTTTATCAAAGTGAGCGGTGATATGATCTCCTTGTTGATCACTAACACAGACATCTTTTCCTTTGGCGCTTTTCAGGAGCTTTTGAGGTACCATCCCATTGCTTTCGTCGGCGGCCGACATGCTGTGGAAGACTCTGTCATTCCTTTGTTACACCCCGTGAAACTTGAATCTGGTAAAGTCATCACTGAGATACCTGTCTCGAAGGGTCAACAAATATGGATTAATATTCCTGGATACAATAGGTAACGTTAACATGTGTCGTTTGAACTTGTCATGGGTGTGAATATTTCGAATGTACAGGTTGCCGGAAATATTTGGCGAGGATGCATACGAGTTTAATGTGGACCGGTGGTTGCACACAGACAGCAAACAGACTGTCGAACAAGGAGTCGGGATATATGCGAATTTGATCACATTTGCTCATGGACCGAGAGCTTGCATCGGTACGGGTTCTTATTCTCCACCAGGTTCTGAACACATCACGAACGATTTCTTTCAAGGGTGGAAATTCAGCATTTATGAGTCACAGATGATACTCATAGAGCTCTTATCCAAGTTTGAATTTACCCTGCCAGCAAACGCAAAGGGCGTGTCAAGATCCTCTTATCCTATTATGATGCCAACTATTACGGGTGATCCAACTTCGGGGCCTATGTTACCCTTGGAAGTTTCTGTTATCAGGGGTTGAAGGGTGCTACAGTTAATTGCTTGGAGCGTCTATGGTAATTTCTCTTCGGTGTTGCAATCGTCCTTTCAACGTAGTATATGTGTAAGTATATGCGCGTAGAATTATAACGCGAAATGTGAGTGTGGTAATTATACAGTTCGGTCACCGGACTGGCGTAGAATGGGGATAATGTTTAAGTGATTCGTTGGGAAGTCGTTCGCGAAATTGAATTAATACTGCACATACTTCAATGTCGACGAAATAGGAACGGCGGCCAGCGAGGCTTCACCCTCAACTACTGGAACTGTTCACTGCTCCCACGCACAAGTACGGCCTATACCTCACGAGTTACCTCTGACAGCTATCAACGATGGGAGTGCTGATGTCGGTTAGGCTCTGCGATGGCAAGTTCTTTGCCAAATATTCCTCTGAACCTACAAAGGCACCTCTAACACCAGCATCCGATGAATTGAGAAGAGGCAGACCCATTGTAGTGGATTCGAAAGATGTCCGGAGCATCAACGTGTTGATTCTTTTCCTCAAACATATGTCTCAGGCCATATATGTATGTAACATCGTATATCTGTTGTATGATCATTCACTAAGACACGTCAAATACCGTGTCAGTGCCCGGGACCTCAGCAGTCCGTTTGTATGTGTATACGGCTCCAACTATCCGATCCAGACAATCATGATGGGGCTCCTGGTTCGGGCGCCGGTTTCGAGCTGAATGCGCTGACTGGACGGTGATCATCGAATGCATCTACTCAATGGCCTGGGATATAACAACAACTGCCGATAATTGAAAACAATACCACCGTGAGCTACTGGCGGTGTAGTCACTACGTTACCTATTAAAACATTCAACTTGACGTGGACGATGGGTTGGCCTATAAAGCAAGGAACCATCAGTTTTACTTTGTGTTTGCCACGGGCAGATCCTCCATGACACCCCAGTTCCCGAAATCAGATTATCACTCTGATCGTATCTGTGTTCTTTGTGTTCCAATGTCTCAGATGGTTCCTTAACGGGTCAACTCGACACTCGATTTCTTACCCATCTGGTTCACAAAGTTCTGACTGGCTGCTTGGAACCTTCCTGATATCCATTTCAATGAAGTGGGAGTTGTTTCATTTGCCCGGTAAAAGAAGTACGGCCATATTTTCAAGATGTATGGTCTATTTGGTGTACGTATTCCACGGTTTCTCATCTCCTCTGCTCGTTTCATTTGGTGGCGCCGTTTTTATATAACAGGAACCATACCTGATGACTTCAGATCCGAAAAGAATAGCACACATCTATGCAAACTCGCCTGTCAGAGCAATTCACGTGAAATGTTCGAAATGATCATGGGCCCCGGTCTTGCCACTGCTTCCATCCTGTCAGTTTCTCTGGTGGCCGATAAACTATGGAAGACCCTGTGATCCCTTTATCTTTCCCTATAGCGCTGAAATCTGGTAAAGTTGTCAACGAGATCCCTGTCTCGAAAGGTCAGCAAATATTGATCAACATTCCTGCATACACATATTTGTTGCTCAAAGCTCTCATGGGTCCGAACGTTGCATTCGCAACGGCCGCCAGAAACATTTAGTGAGGACGCTGACTAGTTCAATGTGGACCGGTGGGTACGCAACTCATAGAACACGGGGTTGGGGTATATGCGAACCTGATGACATTTGCTCACGGACCGAGAGCCTGTATTGGTATGCCTTGATACTTCTGCACACGAGTTCTAGTACAAACCATTACTTTCAAGGATGGATATTCGCCCTCTTGGAGTTGCAAATGCTGCGCATAGAGCTCATAACTAGCTCTGAATTTACGTTACCTGTGAATGGACAGAAGGTGTGTAGGTCTTTGTTTCCGCTCATGTCGCCCATCGTTGAGGGTGAGTCGTGTGCTAAGATCATTCTGTTATCGGGAGCTGAAAAATGCTGAAGACCTGGACCTAGACCTGGACCCATGTACATAATTTCTTACAAGAACACTGTTGTTTTGTATACACAACCGCTGTAAATCGATTTGATTCTGGGTTGGTCCAGATTCCGGAACTGTGCTCTTCTTGGATGCTTCTATTATCATTACTGTGTAACGTTGATGTGTACAATATTGTGGAACGACTTCAGTTTCTCGTTGACATTGTTGTTGTTCGTATTGTTGTCCTTGTTCTTGTTAAAATCAGTAATATGCTGATGTTATAACGTACCGTTAATGATACCGCCGTTTCAAAATGGATGTGTAGAGAATGCGAATCTATTAAGAACAGAGTTTGAGACGACTTCATTGTGTATAATATGTCAGGGGATCAACATGCGCTGATGGCTTCTGCATCCTCGAAAATAGTATGAGATAATAGTATGAGATAACTCGGTGAATGTACGGATCCAACTGGACATGAATCGTAATGACAATGATGATGAGGCTCGGTTTCCGGGCACTGGTTACAAGCTGCAAACGATGGAGGACGATGATCATCATCGAAAGCATTCAGCGAATAGTAGTGGGCATGGATTCACGGGATATTCAATTGGTTGTTGGTAATTCGAAATCAACTCGTCACGATGAGTTTTACCTTGCTCGAGGCCACCTTCAATCCCCATCTGCGGGCTCATTGGATCTTTGAAACGTTGAACTTGACGCGCACGCATCGATGTATGCCAGATCTCATGGTAAAGGAATGAAATCTCGGACACATCTGCTTGTTCGACACCTACCATTGGAACATACCCCATGCTCTCGAATCAGAGTATCGTTCTGCAGATCGTCTCTGTGCTCTTTGCACTTCAATTTCTCAGATGGTTCTGTACCCGGTTAACCAGACACTCGGTTTCTTCCTTGCCTGGTCCACAAAAGTCTGGCTGGCTGTTTGGCAATCTTATTGATATCCATTTCAATGAAGTGGGGGTTGCTCAGTTCGCCTGGCAAAAGGTGCATGGACATGCTCTCAGAGTGCACGGTCTATTCGGTGTACGTATCCCATACTAATTCTCATCGGTTGCTTATGTGGTTGTATGCAGGAACTATACCTGATGACCTCAGATCCAAAAGCAATACAACACATCTACGCAAATTCGAATACTTTCCTCCGTCAGAACAACTCGCGTGAATTGTTCCAAATGATGATGGGCCCAGGCCTCATCACTGCTACTGGCGATTCACATAAACGTCAACGCAGGGCTATACAACCCGCGTTTGGCATGGCTCAACTCAAAGCCTTGTTCCCCGTATTTGCTCGTCATGCCGAACAGGTCAGTGGTATTTTTATTTTAGACGTAGTCCAATGCTGGGATTGATCCACGTGCGTAGCTCGCATTTGTGATAAGGAAAGATATTGAAGACGGTATTGGTCGTGGAAATGCTACGATCGACGTACACCGCTATGCAACGGGCGCAACTCTGGATATCATTGGAGATGGTCTGTCGTTTTGTATTATTTCGTTCATGGGAATAAACTGACGTGAATTATGCAGCTGCGTTTGATCATCAGTTTGGTGCTTTGGAGAACAAACAAGATGGTTTAAGAGAGATTGTAGACGACTTGGCGTCAGTAGGCTCTTTCTCTCTCTTACAACACACGAGTTTTGCTTTACCAACTACGATTCGTTTTTAGTATCTCATTTGTGACGTGGACAAAGCGCGAGGTGCTGTTACATTACGGGTTAGAATGGCTCCCCTCTTGGCTCATCTTTTGTCTATCCCGCCTGCCAATTACGAAGATTTCTCATCTCGTTGCTAACGGTAAAAAGCTCGCAAAGATGGCGGACCAAATGGTCCGAGAAAAGACAGATGCGCACGTGAAAGGTCTAGAAGGAGGAAAGGACTTGATGTCGCTCTTGATGAGAGCAAACGCAAACGAGAAGCTTTCAGCGAAATTGTCTGATCGTGAAGTAATCTCGGAAATTGCGTACGTTTCTTTTTTGTTCGGATTGTAAGATGCGCACGATATTGACGGCTACCTAGGACAATGACTCTTGCAGGATGTTTGTGTTCCTCTCAAAATTCCGTTGTTATCACATCCTGACGCTTTTTTCATTTGTATGATCAGATGCAACGACTGCGAATACGCTATCGTTTGCACTTTGGGAACTTGCGAAAGATGTGGACTCGCAATCCAAACTTCGTCAAGAAATAACTGAGACGCTACATCGGGTCCAAGGGAGCGGGAAGGCAGAAATCGGATTTGACGAGTATGAGAGTATGCATCTGCTTGTAGCGTTTATGAAGGTGAGTTTCAACATTTGTTAATCAAGTACACATTTTTATTGTGTTGTTTAGGAGGTATTTAGGTTCCATCCGGTCGGTTTCGCTGGTAGCCGACAAGCCATGGAAGATTCTGTCATCCCTTTATCTTCCCCTGTAACGCTGAAATCTGGTAAAGTTGTCAACGAGATCCCTGTCTCGAAAGGTCAACAAATATGGGTCGACATTCCTGGATACAATAGGTAAATGCCAAACGTCCATTAGTCGAACCTGACATAAGTTTAAGTGTTGCAATATCACAGGTTGCCAGAGATATTCGGAGAGGACGCTGACAAGTTCAATGTAGACCGGTGGATACGCAACGGAAGCAAACCGATGGTTGAACACGGCGTCGGTGTATATTCAAATCTGATCACATTTGCTCATGGACCGAGAGCTTGCATCGGTACGTCTTTATACCTCATACAGATTTCCAGCACAGCACTCAAATTATTCCATTCAA
>QGOD01000018.1:111625-125900 GCA_003313065.1 Sarcodon sp. MG97
CGCTGCCTGCAAACGGAAAGAATGTGTGCAGGTCCTCGTTTCCTCTCATGGCGCCCACCGTTGAGGGCGAGCCAGGTGCTGGGGTTGTCCTCTTCTTGGATGTTTCCATTATTGGGAGTTGAAATATCGGACGAGCTGGATGTTGTGCGGAAAATAATAAGAGTAGTAGTAGAGCATCTATCCATTGTATTTAATTTCATTTGGGTGTACTTTTTTTGGTCTTCAGGGGGTTCTTGCGGATTCTATATTTACAACATATAATAATAGACTGTCATGAGAATACGTAACCTCTGCTGTTGCGTATAACGCACATTGTAACCAAATACATACGAACAATTAAGCCATCCGCGTTTTTTACGGCAACAATGTCGTTATCTCCTTGTTTATGGCAAATATGGCTGGAACCAAGGCCGAATTCTTGCTGATTCGAGAAATGAGAAGACACGGTTAGATGACCTGAATAACAAATACATAATACTCAACGCTCCTAGAGCCAAAAAAAAAAGTACGTCTTTTTTAATACTAGGCACGCTCAGACAAAACAACACGTAAAGGACTCTTCTTCAACATGAAATAATCCTCCAACCCCCTTTCCCATTCCTCTGGATCGTACCCTTCCACGAACCTCATGTCGAACCTTTGCACAATGTACGACGCGACGACGCGCATCTCGCTGAAGGCGAGGTTCTTTCCCACGCATACGCGCGGTCCGTAAGAAAAGGGTATGAATGCTCCGGTGTTGAGGACGACTTTGGTAGTTGGATCGAGAGGCTTTGTTACGTCGTGAAGTGATCGTCGGTGTTCTGGGGCGAGCCAGCGGTCTGGCCAGAACTCTTCGGGGTAGGGGGAGAAGTAACGCGGGTCGCGTTGCAGGCTGTATGGGTGGACTATGATATTGGTTCCCTCTGGAATAAAGCTGTCGTAAGAAATGTCAGCCACGACCCCCTGCGGGTTTGTCAGAGAATGTGGTTCGTACTGTCTGCCAACAACTTTGCCTCCCGAGCCACGTAGTACGGCTCTTTGTGTACCACTCGGCACTGGTGGTTGGAGTCGCATAGACTCGTTGCTGTAATGTACATGTGAGGGTTAGGTCGGCATGATTAAGTGAGGAAGCCTACAGGCAAGCGTTCAGGTATGGCATTGTGACCAGTTTCTGCTGGTTAATAGGCTCTTCACCTGAGGGGAAAGTAGCGTCCACTTCTTCTCGTAGACGCCCGTAAAAGGAAGGATTTTTTGTGAGATGTTGCCAGAGGGTTGCAAGTACAGTCGATGTCGTGTCTGACCTGAAACACGAGAATGTTGGATATCGGGTGCATATCATAATGGATCCCTCTCACCCTGCGATGATGGCGGTTACGCCATCGGAGACCATTTGACCAAGATCAAGGGCACCCGAGCCTTTGATATCTTCGTTACTCTAATGATATGAATAGTAAAAAGAGACGGATAACTAGATTAGAGGCCTTGACTTGCGATGTGATAATACAGATCTTTTGCCACTGAACCTGCTTTAACTCTTTGACCAATCATTCTGCTGGAAATTTGGTGCATTTGAGACCCTTCCTTGCCCGGGTTGAGGATAGATCGTACAGTCTTGGTAGCCCAGGGTATATGAGATATGGTAGCGGTGAACCTTCAATGTCAAAGCTCCCGAGTGAGGCAGACTGCGCGTGATGCATGATTGTTGATGAACTTACTTGATAAAACCGTTCATAACTTCCCAATATCCATGTGTATCACCTCCCTCCTTCATCATATCAAATGAGAAAGTAAAGCTTCAGTCATAAAATCATCGTTAACACGCCCGACAAAACACAAACGCGCACAGATTGAACGTACACCATGTCACCCATGAAATCAAATCTATTGTCAAAGGGTATGAAAAATATATACTTTTTGGAGTTGGAGAAGCAGCAACACCACTCACGAGAAATATTCCATCCACTTTGACATATCGACTGTTTCTGAAGTACGCATTGCTAGTGCATCCATGAGCTCACGGCTCCTCCTGATTATGATAGGGTCGTATTCCTTGAGCGACATTGTGTTGAAAGCTCTGGTCCATGAACGTCGACGCTGTGCATGTTCTGTATTGTCTCTAGTGGACACTAAGGTGGCCCTTCGTGGATGCCGATCATCATAATCTGGAAAATCAGGGTTTAGTGCAAAGGAAACCAATCTGGACTAGACGATCACCCACAAGGACCTTTAGGGAGTCCATGCGAGCCTAGTACCGGATCAACGCCATCAACATTGCAATATGACAGCTCGTTTGGACCTAAGTTGCGAAATGGTACAAACATGGCGTTCAAGATGGAATATACACACCCACCGACACGTACGACATCGCCATAAATCTGGTGAAGGTTTTGGTAATATTGGTGCAAGTGACCCTGTGAACAAGCATATGCGGTTCTGAACTTGGAGATCTTGTGCAAAAGTGGACCAGGGTACTTGGCGAGAGGATGGAAAGGCGAGAGGCGATAAAAGATCGTAAAAGACGAGAGTAGGAACCAGTAGGCCACGAAAGTAAGAAGACCAACACCTGGCTTGCCATTGATCATATGCGACAGAAAGCTGAGGCCTAGCGGAACAAAGACGAGAAGGAATGCCCTGATTGAAATACTCCGAGGCTCATATTTGTGGAAAATAAAATAGGATACCTAGGAGAGGTGAACGTGAGGTTGAGGTGCAGTGAACAAGAAGATAACGGACCCAGCTTGCAGCAGACAGTAATAAGTAGAATTCACTAGGGCCAAGAGCCTCTGAAATTTGACGGAAGTTCATGGGGTAGCTTGATTAGTTGCTCTGTCGCGGGTAAGACCGTCCTTTTTATACGCATCATCGGAACTGATCTTATCAAAAGTGGTAGGAACGGAGTCGTTATCATTGCGAATTATTGTAGTTTTAGAGCCGGGCCGCAGATTGAAGGGGAGAGGGGAAAGGGGAAAGCCGGGTAGCCAGGTGAAATTGGAGGAGGATGGTGTGACACTCGCGAAGCCACAATGGAGGACCGGCTAGAGAGGGTTGCGAGTATCATCAATGGACGCAGGAACATGCATGCAACTTTGTTACGCGCCACGGCCCGGGTGTCTCAAGTGAACGAACGTAGACGTATAGCCTCTCGTCTAACTGGTGTTCTGTCATTCCGGTATGGACACGGCGACCATTGAAGGTCTCCGACAAAGATCAGTACGCGCAGGAATATGGATCATGCTGCTTTGTTGACCACAACGGCCTGGGCCGGGTATGAATGAATGTTAGGCGTCTAGACTCTCGTCCACTGAGTCTAACTGGTATTCGGTCATTCTACTATGGACCCCCAGGATTTGCGGCAGCGGCCATCCATCTTTACCAACGAGAAGGCCGTTCGCCACCGTGACCACCGGCTGGATTCGCTTAGCTAATCACGGACACTTTTACCCTTTTAGGCTTAACGTGAAGCTTCTTTCTTATCTTTCCCCTGACCTTGACTATCCCGACTTCTGATTGGCTAAATGTATAGCCAGATATTCTGTTTCTGGTAATCAATACCATAGTGTGGGTCTAGATGCCAATCACCTGTCAGACCAGACTCGCCTTTGAGCCACATTGTACTCTATAACTCTGAATACAAGCCACTGAAATTCGAAGACGATTCAACATGGAACCAGCACGTCAACTACAACACTCTGCACTTATTGAAACTTTCAATTGCGCTCGGATGTTTCCCATCGTGAAATAATCTCCTGCCAGAGACTGAGAGAGCACCAATTTGCCTTGAGCTCGTTACAAACAACCCTACAGGAGCCATCCCGTGTCTGTTCAAAATTGGCTCTTCTTTTCGTGTTAGAAGCCATCGCCTTCTGATCCTAATACTGACAAACAACTTGATCGCGTGGCATGCCTCTTCGAAATGCATTTTGCACGTATCCTGCGTCTGGTGAGGCATCCTCAGCCTAGACCACGCCTCTACTCCTCCACCTTAACCGGCGACTATTCTGTCATTCTCCCCAAAGAGCCGTTCGTGTGGGGAGTTTCCCATATCACGCCACATGATGTACCACCTGGTATCCAACGACCTCCATACGCTCACTCAAACAATATCGTCACAGAAAATTTTAATGGAGACCCATATATTGGTGATGGTCGTATACGCCTCCAGTCTCCCGAGGAGGATTCGCTCAGAAAGGCTGCGAACTTGGCGAAAGATGTCTTGGCATTTGCTGCTGATCACGTCAAGGTGCGTTTCGGCATTGCTGAGTGTCATCTGGTCATTGGTATTTATTTGGTTCAGGCAGGGGTCACAACAAATGCGATCGACGCTGCAGTGCACAAATACATCGTCTCGCATGGTGCTTACCCTTCTCCTTTGCTCTATGCAGGGTTTCCCAAGTCTTGCTGCACGAGCGTGAATAACATTATCGCACATGGGATTCCTGACGAGTTCGTCTAATTTGCACCATTTCCAGGCATTTATATAGCTGATGCCATGTAGTCGACCTTTAGAAAACGGTGATATCGTCAACGTTGACATCACCGTATACCTTGAAAGTTATCATGGGGATACCTCGAAAACATTCCTCGTCGGAGAGGTGGTACGTAGTTTCTCACATTACTAATCCATCTTATCATTCATCTTCAGCTAGGACGAAGCGGGACGGCAGCTCGTAGATATTACTAATAGAGCTTTAGAGTTGAGCATCACCGCATGTGGTCCTGGAAAACCTTTTAAAGACATCGGTCGTGTCATTCATCAATACGTGTCTGAACAAGCGCAGGACTTTTGCATTTCCACCCAATTCACTGGTCATGGAATCGGTACGGTGTTTCATCGTCCCCCTTGGGTATTGCACCATTGTGAGTTGTTTCAATAGCCAGACTTATCATCCGTTGAGAAAGTTGTGGTCTAGTAAATGACGAGCCTGGAGTCATGCTTCCAGGGCACTGTTTTACTATTGAGGTATGTTATGCAATTCTTCAAAGGCAAGAATCATTGATTCCATGTGGGAACAGCCTTGCATTATTGAAGGTTCAAACCCTACCGGTTGGATCTTTCCGGATGGCTGGGCGGCTTCTACTGAAGTGAGTTAGAACGATCTTATTAACCTCCTTCTATTGACTCTACATTTACTTGAAGAATTGCACGAGAAGTGCACAAGCGGAACACATGATCCTAATAACTGAATCGGGGGTCGACGTACTTACTCAATAACTCTAGATCCCATGCAGTTTCAATTGCGCGTTTAGCCGTAATAGAAGATTATCGACTCTATAGTGAAAATATTTTTGTCCCGAATGACGATGGGCTGATTAATGCTCTAGGATGACGATGTATGTTGTGTTGCTGAAGGTTTGAGGGTCCCGTCCTCCCATCGTTTGACAATATTATGCCGAAAAACCCCCATATCTTCGCCAGGAAATATTCGTAGTCTCTCTAGCCTCCTTTCCCTGAGCTTGTTTTTAGGCAGCATACCTGACACTGCCTGACGAATGATCTATTGAAAATAAAAAACGGATTTGAAATCAGGGAAATCCGCATCAGTTGTGAGGGCATACTTCGTCTGGCTTCCTACTCATCATATCTCGATATTTAATTTCCTTTAATCCTCCCGGGTACATGGTATGCTTTCGGTAAAGGATTTGCTCGTCCTTTCTGCCAGAAACCTTGATTCGTTTCGCATTGGTTACTACAACGTAGTCTCCACAGTCGGCTAATAACACCCGTCAAAAGTCAACACACACACACACAGGAAGAAGTGCCAGCTCACCAGAAGCATCAAAGATGGGTTTATGTTTGCCCATCAAGACCAGAGCAATGCGTTCAGCAAGCTTTCCAAGTATTCTGTCTGAAGCATCAACGTGGTGCCATACTCGGGCGTAAGCTAAAACAGTCTATAAGAGGCAATTCGTAAATCCCGCAAGCAAAAGAGCCGGTATATGAACGTACATTTCCTATGGCCTGAGACATGGCTGGAATAACTAGAGCTCTCGGAGTTGGTAGGAAGGGTGACAGTGATTTGCCACAAAATAATAGAGCAAAACAACGCGTGCCACGCCGCACGCGAGGTTGACACCTTTGGGGATTCATTCGTTCAAGTGACTTCGGAATCTCCTGTCACCACTATTGATGCACCTTCGACATCAGGTCTTCACCTGACCTCAAGCACCTGAGTGCATTACGATTTCTGGTATGCCTTTGTCATCTGGACAATGTGGATTGAATATCACCCATGAGTGGTGCATGAGACAATCTACTTCCTCTGCTTTTTTGAGAAAGATCTCGTGCTGCCGCAGACGTGATAAGCTATCCTGTACTTGGCACTTTCTCCTGCACAAACATTTTCCGGATGACGAAGTACCTAAACCTCCATATGACACTCAAGCAAGCTCAGATGAATCGCGGGTCCCGTGTAACCTGTGAAGTTTTCGCATCCGAGGACGGAATAGCCCTTCTACTGGCTTGTGCCGCGGATGCTACCTATTATGTTCACAACTGGCGATAACACTACACGGCTGCCATCTGGAAAAGAAGCGGGATCGATTGTTCATAAAACAGGACAGCCTCAAAGATTCAATCTCTGTCTTTTTGTGTCTGGTCGTGCCGTGTTGCTCTCTCCCGTCTACGGTCAGTCATGGTGTCTATTATCGGTGCTTCTGTGTCTACGCACACCACGGCGTCGACTCCACGTCCGCACGTTCTGTATGTGGTTTCGGTCATAACAAGTGAGGACAAGGAATATACTGTTTTGCGAAGATACTCCGAGGTGTGCAGTGTGGATCACTCTCTCGGATGTCAGTGTAGTAATCCTCAATTCTTTTTTCAGTTTCTGAGCCTTCAATCCGACCTCGCAACACCATTCACTCTACCTCCGAAACGGATTCTGGCTACCGCGTTTATTCCGTCGGCTTGGCTTGACGATTCCCTAATCTCTGAGCGAAAAGCCGGGTTGTCAGCGTACCTTCGGGCGCTGCTACAATCTGACTCGTTCCAGGCGGACCACCGAGTAAATCGGTTCTTGACTTTGACGGATTCTGTACATGGCTTGGACGGGTATCATCCAGAAGATGCCTTGCCTTCCACGTTGACTAGGACAGCTGCGGCCGCAATTGCAAACGGAATCTCCACTGCCGCGGTACCGATAGCTGCTGCGTATTATCCGGATTGGTCTATGTATACCCTTCCCCCTGAGAATATTGATTACAGCCAGTTTGACATCTTGTTCTTTGGTTCGTGCTCCTGATTCGACACTTGTCATAAATGATGTTTAGTATGCACCGTAGCTTTTGCAACGCCAAACTCGTCTGCGACCATAACTTGGGATACGGATAGTCAAGGCTTTCTCTCGAGGTTAGTCAAGAGTGCAAAGAACAGTGGACATGGGACAAGGATTGTCTTGTCGATCGGTTAGCTAGCTTCCTGGCCTCTGTGTGATACTTGATAGTTGATTTGGTTGTAGGTGGTTGGGCAGGATGTCAATGGTTTTCCGGAACCATGGGTACGAGCAGCAAGCGGGCTACTTTTGTTAATGCGTGTGTCAAAGCAGTGAATACGTATGGTTTGGATGGTAAGCTTTCATTGCCTTGATTCGACGTATTTGTGAGTGATCTTATGTAGGAATTGATATTGACTGGGAATATCCGAATCAGCCAGGGGCTGGGAATCCATATTCCTCTTCTGATGCTGCCAATCTCCTGAGCTTCTTCACGTCGCTCCGCTCTGCCCTCGGCCCGAGCAAAATTATATCTGCAGCTGTCACTGACCTGACGTGGATTGGAAAGAACGGAGCACCGCTCACAAATGTTGCTTCGTACGCTAAGCAGCTCACCTACGTGAACCTGATGTGCGTTCATAATTCTCCTTAGTTGGTTTCATACTCGGTTTCATACCCAATCCTTTGGCAGGAATTATGATGTGTGGGGTGCTTCTGCCAATCCAGGTGAGCTGTAAATATACCGCTCGTAATGGTTTCGACTAAAAGATTTACTCAAGGACCGAACGCGCCACTGTCTAACGCCTGTGGAAACAGCACGCAACCTGAAGCTAGCGCTCAAGCAGCATTTAATCAATGGACTAAAGCTGGTTTTCCGACCAGTAAGCTGTTGCTCGGATTACCATTATATGGTTACGTATCGAACAGCACCGCTACAAGTTTACGAGGCATCGTGATTCCTCCTCCTGAATTTCCGAGTACGAAATTAAGATCGGAAGGCGTCGGAGCGCCCGAGAAGGAAGAGGTAGGTAAAGGGGCACCGATACCTGGAAACCACGCTCGTGATAAAGGGAAGACAGTTCGCAGTAAAGCAAATGGAGACCTGAGCGGTTATTACGGCGGACAAATTGCGTTTAATCAACTGTTGTCAGCAGGGGCTTTAGCGAAGAAGAAAGATGGAACCTACACAGCCGCAAATGGATATATGCAAGGTAAACATATAATTATCTGTCCCTGTGTAACATTTCGATGATTTGCTGATCCGGCGGACGCACAGGATGGGACAAGTGTAGTAGTACCCCTGTAAGTTTCCTGTCATGTTGACAAGTCATGATTTTCTTGATCGAGACTAAACCAACAAACTGTTCTAGTTCATCTATGATCAATCAAGGTCAACTGTAGTCACGTATGACGACACTCGGTCCTTGGCCGATAAGGCTGCATTTGCGAAAAGCTCAGGAATGGCTGGATGTTTTACTTGGAGCCTTGATCAGGTGAGCAGGGATATGTCACACCAAGACTTGAATTGATCAACAATCCACAAGGATGATGGCGTGGCGCTGCAGAAAGTCATCCGTTCTAGCTTAGGCAAATAGATGATGACTCATATGCCTGGATAAATCGGATCAGGAGTTTGGATAATCTGATCTCCTAGGCAGGGGGCCATCACTGTTTATATGAATGATAATCCTCGGTAGTAGTCTTTTTTGCCAATACTTTTGTCTGGCTTGATGATTATCACGACCCTTGTACGACATGTATGTCTCCGCCTTTCGCAAAGTCTGATGTGAAAGATTTGTCGTCGAAAGAAACCGGAACTTTGTGGTAATCGCTAAGAAACGGCAGAGTCCCCACCATATGGACTCCGCAACTCGGTCATGCAGCGTGGGTTGATCCCAACCCGAGTTGTCATCTATGGAGATAAACTGTCCGTTTGCCGAGAAACAGGCACCGAACGCTGTTCTAGCGCAAGACGATCTTCTGCCACGGAATACATGTTTTCCTTCTCCCAGGCCTTTCCTTCCCGAGGATGGGGTAGCAATCTACGGCTCAATAGCGCTATCAACTGTCTTCGCGGCAAGTTATAAAAGTCATCTTGATTAACAATGTGAGTACATCCGTTCCCCTCCCCCCTCCCCTCCCCCTTCCCGAAAACGTCCTCAGTAGCTCTGGCCCCGATGAGTCTGGGCTGGTCAGCTGTCGTTGTCATCGTTCTGCCATGGATTTGTTCGCTTGTATATCGGTTTCATAAACGTATTTCGGTCAAGGATATCCAAGGTCCTTCATATTCTTGGCTTTTAGGTGGGTCCTCCTGCACTACCACTACCTTGTCGTGGGTGTACACACGGAGCTTGACATGGCTAACCTGACGGATGCTTTTTTGATTCCAGGTAATGAACTGGATCTGTGGTGGCAGGAGCAAGTCGGGGAAGTGGATTTCAAGTGGATGGAGAAGTACGGGAACGTTTGGCGCGTCGGAGGATGTTTTGGGGTGAGTCCTGGCATGGCCCTAATAATATCATAAGACTTGTCATGACGTCCCTCGTCATGACGAAAGAAGCTGATAAACGAATTTCTCTTTCTGCACACAGGAGGATGTACTTATGGTTGCGGATCCCAAAGCGTTGCAGTATATATTCCAAGGGTATAATTTCCCGAAAAGAGCGGATTTTAGGCAGACGATTCGGCTTTTGACGGGGACTGGGCTGTTGTACGCAGAAGGTAAGCGTGGATGTGTGTCTTTAACGCCCTGTTTTTTTTTCCCCTCATTTTTCAAAAAAAAAACACACACACACACACACGCACGAGGCTTCCTTTCGGAACGTTTGAGAATTTTTTTAATGGTTTTTCGCTAGGTGCCGATCATCATCGTCAGAAGAGAATCATGGATCCTGCATTCGGACCTGCTCAGCTCCGGTCGTTCTTCCCTATTTTCCGAAGAAAGGCCGCCAAGGTGTGTGTTTTATGGTGACTTGCGTCTTCTTTTTTTTTCCCGTTCAGCGGTATGGTATCATCTGGCGCGCTGACGTGGCGGGATTTGTTGTATACAGTTGTCACACCGCTTGAAGGAGGAGATGCAGGCTTCGAGTGGTCGAGTTGTAAATGTAGCGAGTTGGATGGCACACACGACGCTTGATATTATTGGAGAAGGTCGGTGGGATTTATTTGTTGACGCCGTTGCTGCGTTGGCCTTTGAATTTGTCGTCGTGATACTGAAGTACACGTGTTTCTGATACAGCTGCTTTTGATTATGCATTCGATACCCTTGATAACGGTCAGACAGAACTAGCAAGCACGTATCATAATCTATTGTGAGCGTTCATCTATTTAATGTGAGGACGAATTGATGGTTGTTTCTTCGTGTGTTAGTATCGAATCTGTCACTTTCCCTCCGAGGGCGGCTTTGTTGTTCAAAGCTCTTTGGTGTTATGTGCCGGAACGCATCTTGCCTTGGGTTGAACACCTTCCGGCTCAGCAGCTGAATATATTCAGGAAATATATGAGAGTGGCTAGGAGAGTGGCGAGAGAGCTGTTGGCCGAGAAAGCCGAGTATTTGACGGCGACGAAAGGGCAGAATAAGAAAGACGTTATGAGTATCTTGGGTTGGTGTTTCCTGTTTGATTTGCCTCTGAGGCTCCTTGATCTCGATCTCATGCGGTGCTTTTCGGCGTAGTCAAGGCGAATGCTTCACAGGATGCGAAATCAAATATGAGTGAATTTGAGATGGTTTCTCAGATGACGTGAGTCGGCATCGTTCTTGGGCTGGATCTTCATCATTTCACGGACTTTTTTTCTGCTTCTTCTACAGGACTTTGATGTTGGCCGGACACGAAACGACTGCTTCTTCGATGAACTGGATTCTCATGGAGCTAGCCCGGCATTCCGAGTATCAACATTTGATTCGTGAGGAGATTCGGAGAGTACGTAGCGAGGTCGTTGCTCGCGGAGACGAAGATTTCAGTATGGCTGATTTGGAGAACATGCCATATTTGACTGCTGCCATCAAGGTAAATTTCTAAGCATTCTCCGTTATCTCGTTAATGCTAATATCATACTTGCAGGAAACTCTTCGATACCATCCGATAGCGTACCACCTAGTGAAGAAGGCTGCACACGATGATGTTATTCCCTTATCCAAACCGATCAGGACCATGTCTGGCAAAATGATCAACGAGATTCCAGTCAGCAAGGATCAGAGTATTATAATCTCTGTTTGTGCATATAACAGGTACTCCTAGGTTCTGCCTTGATGTGTATGGCGTGAGTGTTGATGTTTTGATTGTTCAGATGCGCAGACGTGTGGGGTGATGATGCCCATGTTTGGAACCCTTACAGGTACTTGGACCAAACTAGGCTGCAGAATCAGACTACGGTTGGTGTATATGGAAATGTGTAAGCAACACTTCCCAACCGCCTTTCTCTCCTCCTTGATTGACCGTCCCCCCTCATCGGGGTTTTTTCTTTATTAGTTTAACGTTTTGTCAGTATTCATGTGTTTAATCTGATCAAAGGGGCATGAGATTGACCGGTCGTTGTTGCAGCGTCAGGAACTAGAGCTTGTATCGGCTGGCGATTTTCGTACGTGTTGTTTTTTTTTTATCTTGCCAGTAGCTCATGACTCATATTCCTTTCGACGCACAGGGTGATCGAGTTACATGCTATCGCGGTTGAAATTTTGGAAAACTTTGAGCTTACTTTCCCAAATGATGTGAAAATCCGACGGGTACCTGCCATTGCTATGACTTGCATGGTAGACGGGGAGCTGGAGAAAGGAGTTCAGATGCCTTTGTACGTTACTCCTATTGTTTGACAAGTAGTACGAGACAGAGAATGATGGCGATGGTGACGAGGACGACGATTTTCCATGATAGATGATAATAATAGTGGTTGTTGCAACTCTCGTTATTCGGATCTTTAATGTAACTGTTTATTTGTAAGAACCTTGGTTGTATAGTATGTACAATCTGACTGTTTAGTATGGAGCTTTTTAGGACTCTTTGCTGAACTGTGATCGTATCACGTAATACACACAACAGGAAGAATACTCACGTGTGACTGCTCCGTGACTGCACGCGCGCCGCCGCCTCCACATTCGTTACCACAGATTCAGCGCACAACGATGGCGACAACAAAGTCGGAGCCGGGTACAGAGTCTCCTCAACCACCACAGGCAACAGGGACCTATCGTGTGTATAGACCAAGCTTTCGTGCATTGCCGGTCCATCTGAGTTTTTCGTCGCAGAAATGGCAATCGACCCAGCTCTGCAACAACAACCACATCCAGCGTAAATCATACCCACCCCTTTACCCAACGTTGCTTGATATATATATGTATCCAATACTAGAACGCCGTATTCTTATCCGCAGTACGCAAGTTATGCCCAGCCGTCCTATTATCAATATGCGCAGACGCCTCTTCCGCACATGTCTGCTGCACCCCGGCAGGCGAATACACAACCCTCTGGCTCGACCCAGGTGGATACGGCAGACGTTGCGACATTGAACGATGCCTTGAGAAGTGCTGGTGTGGACTTACGAGTTTGTCTTCCGCAACAAACGATATGTAAAGCTGAACTGATCCATTAGCCAGGCAGAGGAAGAAGGCCTCCAACGAAACTACGACCAACATGATACATACAGATCTTATGAAGATCGGACGCGAAGGCAACCTGTGAACCCCTCCTTCGATTCGCGCTTTTTGGGCACGACAATGCGTACTCTCGGCACCCAACATAAAGTGTCTAAAATTCCAGACGATTCGGTCAACTATGTCGCGTTGGCACTCAAAGTTCGGCTACAGCAACTTATTACTGCAATGATAGCTGCTTCTGCCCATCGAACGGACACTCAGTTCGATCGGCCTGCTTCGTTTTATGAGGATGGTAACCCAATGTGGAGCATCGTTGTTCGAAGTGACGTTGCCAAACAGCTGGCAGTTCTGGAGAGAATAGAACGGGAAGAAGAGATGAAAGTTCGAAGGGAAAGAAAGGAACGAGCAGATTTGGCTGCAACGCAAGCTGCTAACTATGCAGCCCAGTCCGGTGGCGGAAACGAAGACGGCTACGATGATGAGGAATCGATGCAACCCAGAAAAAAGAAAAAGAAAGATGGTCCTGGGGTTACTGCTAGAAATATGTCGGAGGATGTGAGGAAAAAGATGTCGAACGCGGTTGCCAGTCAGGCTGCAGGGCTTAGTACAGGGAAGTATGCGTGGATGAATGCTGGCGCCTCGTCCACTCCCACACCAAAACCCAAAGCCTCCACTGCTCCCTCTACAGGCTCTGGAAGCACGCCCCCAGCGCAGACCGCGACCCCACCAACGACAACCACTGCCACTACTAGTTCATGGGTCCGACCTTATGTGCCAACAACAGGGAAAACTGGCGCCTCATCAGTAAAGGAAGAGGAGGACACAAGACGTAAGATCACATTGAGGGACGCCATGTTTGTAATAGAAAAAGAGAGAGGACATGGAGGTGGTCGGGGTGCAGCAAAGGGGTAGTGTTGCATGATTTTATCTTATCTGACGCCTCATAATCGATGGTGTCTCCTAGTGGATCAATTTGTGGTCCATAGCAACGATGATCGTAGAATCAAACTTGCAGTGCGATCTTCAACGCTTAATGACAAGAACCAGAGGAAGCTTTTGAGCAACAAGTGTAAACAAAACAATTTCCTTTGACCACTCATGTCAACTACAAAACCAGTGCTTTCTCCGTCAACTTCTGAATCGCTAAAAGCGTCTATTTTTCAACGCCTGCACCCCAAGATATACCTTGAGAGATTCCTCGCGGAGTCAGTCCGTCCCGATGGCCGGACGTTTACCAAGTTTCGACCTCTTTCGGTCAACGTCGGTAATTTGTCTCATATGAGCTGCAATACCTGCCACTTTCTTGATCATGGGATGAATTAAGGGTCGATATCAACAGCAGAGGGGTCTGCGCTTGTTAGACTGGGTGACACAACTGTTGTCTGTGGAGTGAAAGCAGAAATTGCAGAACCTGATTTGGATAGACCAGAGGACGGATTTTTAGGTGCGTCGACCACCAAGGATCTCATAAATGTTTTTTTTTTTTTTTTTT
>QGOD01000018.1:125929-224689 GCA_003313065.1 Sarcodon sp. MG97
TTTTTTTTTTTTTTTTTGATGTGATGATGTCTCTGGACACAGTTCCAAACCTGGACCTCCCAGCGCTTTGTTCCCCGAAATTCAAGCCGGGACCGCCTTCGGAGGAGGCGCAAGTGTTGTCAGACCGGTTAAATGAAGCTCTTGTGATGTATATGCAGGACTTTTATATTTGGCAGCTCGTCATCTCCAATAACTGTGCTATGTATAGGTCAAACGTATTACCGACAAAATCGCTATGCATATACCCGGGAAAGTCTGTATGGGTTCTCTACGTTGATGCGACGTGTATCAACTGTGACGGCAATGTCTTTGATGCTACACTTCTTGCCATGGTTGCTGCGCTGAAAAACAGTGAGCAGAACTTGTTTGCTGATTCTTCTGGGGTGACAATCCTTCGGATAGCTCGTTTGCCAACACCGACGTACAACGAAGAGTCTAATCAAACGACGTGTTCGCGGAAGACCAAGATTCCGTTGCAACTGACCCGAACGCTTGTTTCAGCGTCATTTGGAATTTTCGACTCGTTAGTGGATATCTTTGATGTCTATCTATACACTGAAAAATATTTGGGATTTGGTGGATTCAGAACAGTCCTTCTGGTGGATCCGACGTCTTTCGAGGAGCCGTTGTTGTCGACGACTATCACTATTCTACTAGACGAGACAGGTCAATTAATCTCAGTGAACCAGTTAGGTCCAGGTATTTCTGCTCAGGACGACGTATTATCTCGGTGTGTTGGTTATGCAAAAGCGCGTTCCGTGGAATTAGTCAAACACATACAGTCTATATAAATCACCATTCAGAAACCTGTGTGATTAAACATCATGAGTGAACAGAGGTTGGGTGGCATGGAATGTTTAATGATTGGCTTGCGAGCTCAGATAGGACCTTAGCCCATCGAGAGCTCTATATCGGTGAGAGATCCCGTTTTTTTCTTCGGGTAACATTTCAGCATATCTGTGGGTGTTGTGAGCACCAAGTTGTCTAATAAAGTTGGACCTTGTTTGGCTCACGTCTTCCCCGTGTTTTCAGCTTCGAAGGCTGAATCCCATCCGAACACCGCCGGACCGCGGGGACAAACGACTTTTCCTTCGGTTCGTCCTTCGAACAGGATCGGCTCTGTTCCTGGGCCGGCACTATACGCGAATGTACACAGAGCCCATGCTTCGTTCGTAGGAAAGCCTGCTAACAATTTGTTCAAGCCTTGAATGACTGTAATTAGAGAAGGAGATGGATAAGACCCAGGTTGAATGAACTTCAAACCTCCGGGACCTAGTTCCTTGAGGAAATATTTGATATATGGGCCAGGTAGACCATTGAGAGCCTTGAAACACAGGGCTGTATCTTCCGTTATGCAAGGGCCCCCTACCTGAATTGTCCGAGTGATTCTACTATGCAACTCTGGAGGTCGGACACACTCACCAGTTCGGCCGCCCGGCGACATTTTTCTCGCGCAACGTCTTGAGTAGATCCTTGTATTTCCGGAACTTATCACAAGTCTTTTAATCAATGCGCCGATGGACCCGATAAGAAACATACTATTTAGATCTACGGAATCTATCTCGATAGGTTGCCATGAAGAGAGGATGGCTCTAACTTCCTTTAATTTGTTTGCATTGCCAGTAACGAATACTGGTGTCAATTTTTAGGGCCTCGTCTTTTGTAGGCTTTATTTGTGGATGGACTCACCTAATCTTTTAGAACTCATTAGTCTCCCCGTAGGCAGACCTATTGATTCGTGTCTTGTTGGTAGATGATACTACTTATGAATATAGGAAGTCACCATTGGTAGACTCGACTCGGGAATTGCCGACGAGGGCCTGCTTCCGCTTTGTGGTCGTTGTTTTTAGATCGCAGATGTCCAAAATCACCCGTATACCTTGCTAGCTTCACTCAAGAGGTCGCTCAACCGCACACTACTAGAAGTCCTTTTGGACTACGATCATCTAATCAGTCTCTGCTTGTTGTCTTGTTTACACATTCGACGCTATTAGTTCCGCTTATTTGATTCAGCACCCTAAGCTGCGATTACTGGCCAGTCATGCCCGAATACGTCTATGCTCTACACGATTTTCTGCCAGAGAATTCAGACGAAGTCCCCTTTAAAGCTGGAGAGCGGATAGAGGTTATCGAGAAGGACGACATTTACGGTGATGGGTGGTGGCAAGTAAGTCGATCACTTTGAGGCCCGGCATTCCTGCCTTGCATCTTTGCCATTGTAGTCGGTCGATAGCAGAAGACGTATCTCTGAGGCTCTGGCTGTTTATGTGGGCGTGCCTGGTTGTGCGCCAGCCTTTCTTGCATGTTTGCCTCGTTGCAGTCTCGGCAGAGGAATACAGTATACATATCCGTAGGGTACTTCGATCTACCGCGGCGGCTTCCCCTTTCTCTCTGTTTCGACGATTTATTCGAGTTACTAACTCTTACCGCTTCCAAGGGTCGGAATACGTCTGGTGCGGTTGGCCTGTTTCCTCAGACTTACACAACGAGTGTTCCGCCCCCGGAACCTGTGCCTGTAGTCGTGCTGAACCCTCCTGTGTCCAGTGACATCCATACTCCCTCCACGTTGCATTCACTTCGCGAGGAGCCGGAGACAATCTCGGCCCAAGGTTCCCCAAATCCAGAGGCTGCCGGTGATAAGGTCATACAGAACCAGAGCGACGAAGTTATGAAAGCTACTATGACCGATGTTCAGCAGGCTATTGAGCAGCTGGGCAAGAACGACGTAGATGGTGCACGCAGCTTCAGTTTCGCAAGCTCTCGAGATGGTGATTGGACGGACCGCGAGCTGGAAAGTGATCAAGAGACTGACCGCGAAACAGACATAGATGGCGAAAACTGGCACACAACTGCTAGACAAAAGCTGGCAGAGAAAGCTAGGCTCGCCAATGAAAAGGCTGCCGTTGAACAAGCTACTCCTATGCGTGTAACAGCTCCTCCCATTGAGGTCGAGCTTAGCGACGAGAGCGAGGCTGAAGAGGACGATGATCAGCTTCACCAGTCAGGTTCCTCCTATTCAAGACATCATCCGCACACTATCGAGGAGGATGAGGATGGTGAAACCAAAGCTTCATCACAGCATGTTTCCACTATCGTCGCATCGTCAGGCCCGCCTTCTCCTATTCAGAGTGACCCTCCTACAGCCGTTCCCAACGGGACCTCCATTATCCATCACCGTTCAGATTCCCCCATATTCAATCACAAACAAACGAACCGCGTATCTCTGCCCACGCCGGTCTCTCCCATCGGAAATAACCTTGACACTCTCGCAAAAGACCATGCCAGTCAAGAATCTCCACCGTTTCCGCCTCGACCCACTACTGTTGAGTCGTGGAGCTCTCAGACTCCCTCACGTCGCAGCAGTGGTCCCCTTCCTTCTCCGTCCGCGTCCTCCTTTACCTCTGTTGGCATCGAACAGACGTTAACATCGGCAACTTCTGCTTCGCCTCTCAAATCGCCTACTTCGCCCTGGCCCAATAGTTCGGGTCAACGAACGCCCAAATTACCTTCCTCACCCCCTTCAGAATGGACGATGGAGGAAGTTGTCGAATGGTTACAATCCAAAGGATTTGATCAGCCTGTGTGCGATAAGTTTATTGGTAAGTGTCTTACCCAATCGTATTCTAGTTGTAGAAACCGACGACATTGCATTGAAGAACAAGATATTACGGGGGATGTTCTGTTGGAGCTCGATGTTGAATTGCTCAAAACGGAGATTGGTATCCCCGCCTTCGGCAAGCGGAAACGCATTGCCAAGTGCATCGAAGAATTGAGGAGTCCCCCATGCGTTACGGAGTCACCTCAGGTGATTCAAAGAGACATCCATCACTCTCACTCATGGAGCGCAAGTTCTGCTCAACGGTCGCTTAAAAGCCCCTTGTTAGCTGTACCCGCGTCTATTCCCGATGAAGATTCACAGCCGATCGCTGAGGCTTACAGTCCCGAAAGTCTTCACGTGGGCCATACGGCCGAATCACCAGAGGCCCTTTTCCGAACTAGGCGTGGATCAGACCCTGGTTCTGTTAATGGTGTACTTTTAGCAGAACCGCCAGGTGTTGCAAGGGCTAATTCTAGGACTTCGATGATTGGTCTAGGTATAAACCTCAGTAGTAAATTCCAGGTATGTTATGATCAATTCGCGGAGACGTGGATTGTTGAAGAGGCTTTCAATTATTATTAGAAGAGTCGACCTTCCCAATTGACCTTGTCTCCCAGTGATGTCGCATTACACGCTAACGCAATTTCTCAGGATAACGCCATTTCTTTGCTCGATGAAGAACGGGCCGCTGTTAGCGAGGTAAAGACAATAACTTGTGGTTGGATTTCGCTGTGAACCATTGACATTTGCTCATCTGCAGAACGATACGCCTCGTACATCCAATTCTAAGAACACCAAACGAAACCGGGTTTTCGGTCGCTCTTTTGAGTCAAGTTCCTCTAAAGATAAGGACAAGGACAAGGATTCTTCCAGCAGGAACTCAAAAGAGGTTTTTACTCCTGTGTCACCGCCACCTACCAAGCGAGAATCACTAGAGGATGCTAGTACTTCCTCCGCAGTAACCAGGCACAGGTCAAAGAAGAGTGCGGACAGCAACAGGACTGGGGACAGACTCAGCCTGTTTGGCACTACATTCACTGGACCGCTGGGCAAAACAAGGAAGCCTCCACCAAGGTACTCGAGGTAAGACGCAATAAATCTCTATCGGAGCAAACATTAATCTCTTTTCGATGTGTTTTCAGTTTGCCAGACCACGAGAAGGAGAAGGTCGATAAGGGCAATACGGGAACTTTCTCGAAGTTATACCATTATGGAGAGCGGAAAGTGTCCTCCCATCGACCCTTTACTGCAACAGACCCCTCTTTGAAATCGAAGAACTCACTCAGAGATTCCAAGGACTCCACTAAGGATCTCAAGGAATCGAGGGATTCGAGAGACGACAAAGACCGTGCTTTACTACGGAAGCGAGCGTCATCCTTTGGTGAAAATTCCCGCCCTTTGAGCACTTCAGGAAAATCCGGGTTAATGGTTGGTCAGAACGTCATGGAGCAGATTGGAACTCCTGATCATGAAGGTTGGATGCACAAGAAAGCAGAGTCGTATAATACTTGGAAGCAGAGGTACTTCTTATTGAAGGGCGCACACCTTTATTGGTTGAGAAGTAACAATAAGCTTGTATGTCCCGTAAACCATAACCTTCCTATTGTTACTGATAATTTCCATATAGGAGACGAAGATCAAAGGTTATCTCGACGTTTCTGGGTACAAGGTCATTCCTGATGAGAATATCCGACCTGGGAGCTATGGCTTCAAGATAGTGCATGATAATGATAAAACTCATTATTTCTCTTCTGACAGTCAACTCGTTGTTCGCGAATGGATGAAGGCCCTCATGAAAACCAGCATCGACAGAGATTACACAAGTGTGTTACTGCTAATTTTCCTGACCAGTTTCTGACCATCTCTATTCATGCAGAGCCTGTTATATCTTCTGTCAATATCCCTACAATTCCTTTGACTGTAGCGCAAGCAATGAGTCCTCCTCCCCGACCTCCTTCACCTACAGCCCGAGATGCTACACAGAAAGCACTGCGACGTACAAATCCCAATCAGCTATCGAGTCGAGATGCGCAAGTCTTACTGATGGGAAACCTTCCCAATGGGGAGGTGCGAGGAAATGGTGGGGAGCGAGCCCGGATCGAGTCCTTCTTTACAAACGACACAGTTCCGAGCCCCATTGAGCCCGAGACTCCACTCTCGGCAAGTAGTACAAAGGCACCTCCACGACCATCCAGGGAAACGCGTCCAATCGAAAATGGACAATCTCAACATAATATTGTACGCCGGAACTGTGTTACTCGTGTTTGAGTTGTTCTAATCACAGATTTGTTAGTTTGTACAAGTTGACGACGATTTGATTGAATGGGCAAATTCTCATCTATCTCCCACACTTCGCATATCCGATGCGTCCGGATCTATATGTGGGGGACTTACTCTGCTTAGATTGGCTGAATCGATCAAAGGAGTGCCTTCTTCCCCTCCAGTTCCTGATGGAGCGTTCCCAACTAGTCCCAACGATGACAAGTTGGATGGATTGTTCCGACTGTTCGATTTCCTGCTTGACAACGATGTTAGGATGGGTAGTGTGAGTATCAACGATGTCAGACAAGGTAAACGGGATAAGATTGTACAATTGCTTAGAGCTTTAAAGGCTTGGGAGGATAAGAAGAAAGCGATCGCTCAATCTATTGGCAATGGGCATGGATCTTTGCAGACCCCAGGGCCTTTCAATGCAGCATTTCCCTCTGTGTAGGTTATTATTTAGCTTTTCCTGAAAACGCACATTATCATTACGCTCTACATTGGCATTCTCTACTATTACATCGTTACATCTTTTATTAACATCTTTTCTTGCTACAATCTTGGTTGTCTCGGTCAGGTGATCGCCGATATTTTTCTTGGTCTCCTTTGTTGATCTACTTTGTGATTACCATGTCGTTTGACATCGAATCTATTGAGCTGGCCTTGTTTACTGGTCGTTGGAATAATCAAATATCCTCTTTCGAAAATACACTAGTGGGGAAGTACGCGAAAGAAGTTGTGGACGGATCTTTTCGCTCCGTGTTAACTTGTTCTCATGCACAGACCGTTTTCAAAGTGGTATCATTCCCATGGGAGTTTGATCTACCTTTAGACACCTGGTTTGCTCCGACCGATCCCCCGGATGTGAATACAGAACAAGAGGGGGAACTATTGCGACTGATCTTTGCGGTCGCCTGTCTGCATGCATTCATCCAGGCCAACTGGACAGGCCCAGACCTAGACGTGACCCCACTGGACGTTCTGGTCTTCCCACCGTCTGCTGCAGCTGTATCTCCGGATGCGCTGGACCGGAAGGCCACTTCGGAGTTGGCGTATGGGGGCGAGCCTGCGTATCATCTTGCGCGGGTGCCGATTTTCCTGCGCCTTGCGGACTTGTTCCTGAATGTGCCGGCGTATAAGTATTGTCGGTCTGTGCGCTGGTGGAAGCTTCGGACGTGGATTGTACGTCAGCGAGTCTTGGACGAGCCTGTTGCGCTGCCGTATCAGTTGTTATCTTCGTGGGTGTCGACCTGTTTTGTGTGATTATTATACAGGTTGGGGGTTGACGGGATTTTGTCGTGTTTTGTAGGTTGTTAGAAGGATCAAGTTCGGATGTGAAAGAAGATGTACAGCTGGACTCGGATGTGGGAGGCCGTGTTTTACTAGAGCAGGGATTGTTGCAGCACACGCTCTCAAACGACCGGTCTGCGGCCGATTATTTTGTCAAGGCAGCCAGGACGACTGGATTAGAGTACGAGCTGACTGGGGCGCTGGGAAAGCGGACAAAGTTTCAGCAGACAGACGTGTCGCAGCTTGTTCTCTTGGCTCAAAGCAGGAACAGAGAAAACAAAGACGAGATCAACAGGGACACAACAGACTCAGCAACGGAGACGGCAGACACGTCCCTTCCTCAGACTTTGGATCTAAACGATGATACTTTGCTAGAAAGGACGGAATTTACATCTTCCAACCCAACTTCCGACTCTAAACTATCCCGCCTGGACCCAAATTCACAACCGCCTCTGCACCCGCTCGACCAATCCATTCTCTTGGCGCTCTGTCTCAATGTCAAGAATACATCACCAGCTCATGGGCTGACCTCCGAACAAATGAGTCCCTACGTTTCACGGGTGATCTCACACCCACTTAACTGGTCTATCCACACCATGGCTCTGCTCCTCCGTTCCCGTCTCGAATCGAATCGAACACGCACGGTCGAACGGTCCACACTCCAGCTTCAAGCACTCGTGGACCAAATGCCCACAGCTGATTCGCCGGTATCCGAAAGATTGCTCTATTTCCACTCGATCCAGTTGCCCAGTAAATGGGAGATGGAGAAAGAGCTGGCTCTGCGGTTCCTGTCCATTGGCGTGGTAAAATCCGCGCTGGAAATTTTCGAGAAGTTGGAGATGTGGGAGGAAGTAGTCAAGTGTTGGCAGTCAATGGAAAGGAGGGACAAAGGGGTTACGATTGTACGCGATCTGTTGGAAGGGAAAAAGGCTGAAGCTGACGCCATCATCTCGCGAGGGAAGACATTCACTGATGAGGCAGAGAGGAAGAGTACACTGCACGATGCTGCGAGAGAGGCAAAACTATGGTGTATCTTAGGTGATCTAGAGCCCCAACACTCGTTGGAACACTATACACGGGCCTGGGAGGTTTCGAAGAACACTTCCGGTAGAGCTATGAGGTCTTTGGGAGGATATTATTTTGCAAGAGGTAATTATCAGAAGACGATCGAGTGCTTGAAACGGGCCGTGGCGATAAATCCCTTGTTATCCCGTTCTTGGTTCATTCTAGGTTGTGCATACGTAAGACAAGAGGATTGGGAAGGTGCAAGGGAGTCTTTCATGCGATGTGTGTCCATTGACGATGAAGATGCTGAAAGTTGGAACAACTTGGCTACGGTTTACCTTCGGATGGCAGAAGACGTAAATCCCAAGGTCAGATTTATTTTCCTATTCCTCTGATCGTCTTACGTGTTATGCTAAACGGCAAACAAGGCTGAAACTCAAGTCGGAGATGAGATACAAAAGGCTATTCCATTCTCAAACAAGATGATGGCCTACCGAGCGCTGAAACAAGGCGTAAGACATGGCTATGATAACTGGCGTATGTGGACGAACTATATGATCGTATGCATGGACGTGGGAGAACTCGCAGAAGCATGCCGCGCGTTATCGCGGATCGTTGAACAGCGAAGCAACCAAGTAGGTGCAGAGTGTGTAGACGAAGATGTTCTTGAGAAGCTGGTGGATGCCGTGACTAGAGCTCCAGCAAATCCGGAAGAAGCAGCCACGGATCCGAACGGTACTGGAGAACGGGTTTCATTCGATCCAAATGAGGGGCACGGATTATTGAAAAAAGTGACTGATTTGTTCGAGAGGACGATACTGCCTAAGGTGTCTTCACCGAGAATCTATAGGGCAAGGGGAAGATTGTTGACCTGGCAGACACGGTGGGAGGATGCGATTAATGCGTACCTTGATGCATATAGATCTGGCGCCGCTGGATTGATGGAGAAAGGTGAGACTGACGCGGAAAATTGGAAGGAAGGTCTCAGACAAGTGGAAGATATTGTTGATGTATTGAGAAATTTTGGACCTTTGGTGGACGGTTTCAATTGGTCCTTACAGGCTAGGAGTATTGTGAGGTCGTTCATTGGCAAGACCAAGGAAAACTTTGAGGACGAGCCAGAGTGGGCGAAGTTGACCGAGTTGTTAGAAGATCTGAAGAGATGAAATGTAGATTCGATTATGGGTATTTCGGCACTATTTACAAGCGAATCGAGAACTTGGAGTCATAAGACATGAACAAGAACAAACTAATCGTGACCCTAGTACGGATACATTTGTTGGCAGAGAACACGAATGAAATCAGGAGCAAAAAAATACAAAAATATCATGAGAATCAAAAGCGTTTACTACCATTTGAGCGCTTCAGCCATCCGGTTGAGAACCAGTGCAGTGACGATTTCGGTGACGATAGGAAGGCCAGAATGCTTGACAGTCAGCTTGGCATAATGGTTTTTATCTGAGTTGTGGATTGGTTCCCATACAGCTACCACTGCACGGCCGTCCAGGCACTAAACAGAAACCAAATATTAGTCAATGGAGAGATAAACCATATATATATATATGTATATATGTACCTCCATACGATGATCACTGATCTTCCATTTCAATTCCCTGCCACTTTGCGTGGTGAAGTAGCGGATGCTATGGAAATCAGACCTCCTGTCAATCCTATGTTATTGCAGTCGTAAATCAGCACGTACTTGTGAGCACCCTTTTTTTGTCTAATAGAGCCGGTCATGGGCTGTGTTGGACTGTTTCCATAAACAAGGTAACCAGCGGTCTTGGCGGGGCCAAAATAGAGGAAAGAGCTGTTAGGGCCCATGATATCTGGATGCTGCTGAGACCATTGAAGCTCGCGAGTTACGCGAACGAGTAGATTGGGTTTTTGTTCAACCTTGAGAATAATCAAGGATGTTAACACGTTCTTCGGACACACAGTCCTGGACAGTATTGACTGACCTCTTTGCTACAAGCAGGAGTGATCAGCATTGATTAGAGATTTTCAGATGTCGGTGAAAGGAAACTGCATACACAGAAAACGCGGGCCGCTGATCAAGGTCTTGGAAATTTGTGCAAAAAGGATCTGAGGCGAGCTCTAGCAGGACGTGTGTTTCCGACATAGTACAAGGAGGACAAGAGAGGGAGGAAAGAGAAGAGAGTTCTTATTGTTGAGCCCATTCATCCTCATATAGCCGTATCTTATGGGAGAACGCTCGAGTCCGATCTGAGTTTGTTCGCTCCGGGGGATTCATTCCACGTGGCAGCGTTATCACAATCCCCAACCATTCTCAGCACAATGTTCGAGCTTGCTGGTGCATATGTACATCTCTATTCTTCATTTGGTTCAAGGGAGCGCAAAAAGAAGAGAATCACAAAGTCCACACCAAGCGCCATACCCGCGCTTTCTTCCCAATCTCCATGTTGTTAGTTCGGTACCGGAACTGCATAATGGGCTGCGTCTCCACAATAAGTACATCGTTCAGTCGTAAACTGCATCAATTGTAAAGAATGGCATCAGCATCCTTCCTGTTTTTCGTACTCGGAGAGAGCAATTACCGTGTACAATTCCTGCGGATGTTTCAGATTCGACGTGCGCAGATAAAAGAACACGAACGACGAAGGAATACGTACCGAAAAACAACGTCCAAACAAGCACGAAAGAGAATACGTTTTCCTGACCAGGGTTCACCACTTCCATCCAACCGCCCGGAATGAACTTTGCTGGCCTGCCATTACACTGGAAGTAAAGACATGCCGAGGTGACGAGTGTAGATACGGCGAACAGGGCGAATCCGAGCCAGTTTTCGAGGCCTAGAATGCCTGCTGCTGCACCCGCGAAGCACGATGACAAGAATTTAGTTGTGTATATTTTAGAGCCGTTAAAGTTGACGTTTGGCGGGTACAAGTGCTGTGCGGAATCGTCCTGAGGTGTGGAGCTCATCTATGCCGAGAATGCGCGCAGGGAATAGCAGCAACTTGCTGTAAAATAGCGGTTCGATGGGCAGAAACGAGAGATCTTGAGAAGAGTGCGTCGCCTACTTCTTGCGACCACATATAGTAGTCACTCCATCACTTCCGCATGATGACCTCCACATATCATCTCGACAGAGTTCTCGACGGTGGCCAGTCCGTAGATGGCCAGACCCGTAAAATCAAAGTCGGCGTTCTGGGTGCAACAGGGACAGTAGGACAGCGCTTTATCGTGCTATTGGCTGTTCACCCCTTCTTCGTTATCCATGCCTTGGGTGCTTCATCAAAATCTGCGGGGAAGCCTTACTCGCGCGCTGTAAACTGGAAACAGACAACGCTTATACCCTCCATAGTTAGAGACACCATCGTGCACGAATGCCAACCTCAACATTTTGCCGATTGTGCGGTGGTTTTCTCGGGGTTAGATGCAGATGCTGCAGGAGACATTGGCAAGCGATCTACTCATCCGATACAACCAGCATCGCGCTCAATCTTGTTTCTTCAGAGGCTGCTTTCAGATCCGCGGAACTCGCTGTCTTTTCTAATGCCAAAAATTACAGAAAGGACCCTCTCGTGCCCCTCGTCGTGCCACTCGTTAACGCATCCCACTACTCTATGATCCCCCAACAGCGCGCTCTCCATTCACCACCTCTCAAAAAAGGCTTCATCGTTACAAATGCCAACTGCTCTACCACAGGATTCGTTATTCCACTCGCTGCTCTCGAGAGAGCCTTTGGTCCAATAGAATCTTGCATGATCACGACGATGCAGGCCATCTCGGGAGCCGGATACCCGGGCGTATCCAGTCTGGACATAATCGACAACGTCGTACCCTACATTAGCGGCGAAGAAGAGAAAATTGAATGGGAAACGCTCAAGATTTTAGGAGGAGTGGTGGAAGGCGATGACGGGAAACAGATGTTCGATATGCACGCCAACCCTGCATTGCGCGTCTCTGCTTCGTGTAATCGTGTGCCAGTAATCGATGGACACACGGAATGCGTGTCTGTGAGGTTCGAGAGGAGGCCTCCGCCAAGCCCGCAGCAGGTTCGTGAGGTCTTGGCCGCTTATACACCAGAAGCATGTACCTTGAAGTGTCCTTCTGCTCCGAGACATACGATTTTCGTTCACGAGGAATCAGACAGACCTCAGCCGCGATTAGACAGGGATTTTCAAGCTGGTGCGGGCGTATCCGTGGGTAGGGTTAGACAATGTAGGGTGCTAGATATCAAGTTTGTTGTGCTGGCGAACAACGTTTGTATTGGGGCGGCAACAAGCAGCATCATCAATGCAGAGTTGGCGATTTTGAAGGGTGTTGTTCAAGTATAGAGCTTTCGCTTGGGCATAAGGTAGTAAAACTCTGTACGTATGTACTGTGCACAAAAGAAATTGTAGATCAGATTCCTTTTACACGACCACTGATCTGGGTTGAACCGAAGGTGATTAAACCATGCAGAGGGAATTTTACACATTATCTACGTCGTATAAAACGATCAATCGTATCGTGGATTTCTTCGCGGAGGGCTCCGTGATCGCGAAGACCTTGAGCGACGTCTTCCGCCACCCCCGCCCGCACCGCGGCCAGGTCTGCGTGGGGGCGAAGGGTCTCTTCTTGGAGGTGGAACTCTTCTGAATTCGTCGTCGCGATCTCGGCGAGCCCCTCCGCCTCCCCGTCCTCTACCCAGCCCAGACGGACCATTTGATTCGCCTCTCCAATGTCCCCCTGATCCCCTACCTCCACCGCCACCACTGCTAAAAGCAGATACTAGACCGCCCCACCCGCCATCGCCACCTCTAATGCCCGAAGTCTTCCACCCATTTGAGGTAGCCGTTGGAGCTGTGGTCCCAGCAGTGGAACCTGCAGGCCCATTTTTGACTGCCGACTCCCCAGCAGGTCCACCGGTAAGGGTTACATTCTTTGGCAGAAGCACTGCAACGCAAAGAAAATCTCCAGGAACGAACTTTAGCTCTTCTAGAGTCTTGTTTCCAGCGCCCTCTCCTGTTGTTGTCGTCTTATCGGCTTCGTATTCCTCCAACAGCCTTGGAGCAATGCCTCCCGTAATGGATCCCGGATCACCGAGTATATCACGCGAATACACGATTCCAAGGTCTTTGCTGGCGAAGTGTCCTCCTGCCCCCGGTCTGCCGCCTTCTCGCCGAGACGAAGCGTGTGAGTCAAAATATATGGAACGGAAGGAGTAGCGTGCAAGAGGATGTCTGTATTCTGCTGTTTGGGGGGAGGTGGAGCGAAGAGTAGTCAATATTTCGCGTAGTGTCGCGTCTTTCCTGTTGTTGGTTAGATGAGCACATATTTTAATTTGAAAAAAAAGGAGATAACGGACCAGGTAAATATTTGCTGCTCGTCCGGGCTTAGCACGTTATTTGAAGAAGCTAATGGGGTGGATATTAGGGTACCGTCCTCGAATTGAGATAGGCGGTGGAATCCCCCGATTTTTATGAACGCGCGGATAAGGAAGGGGCATGTCTGTGAGATGCGTGGGAGGTCAGCATGCGCTTTGCTGTACTGTTTAGGCGGGTGTACGATACCTTTTCTCTGCTGACCGTCGAGCTGGGCGAAGCAGGTGGGGCAATGTCCTCCATGTTCGGGTCAGGAATGTGTTTCCAGTTATAGAAATGCGCAAGTGAGCGGCTGATAATTCCACTCTCGGGTCATAGGCTAGTGCTGGCCAGCACTGGGGTTATCTTGGCCCAAAACCCGGGAGTACACCACAGCTGCTGCGAGTGTCGGGTGCCTGGGTAATACTTGAGTGGACGGGTTGAAAAATAGGATAGACAGCCAGCTTTTTCATACTCATTCGTCGAAGTTCATTCAACAAATTCAAGTCATTTCATGAAGCTTTGCATTCACAATGAATTAGGACTACAGAAACCAAGCATCGCAAATAGGAACAATACAATCCAAGTCACAAAAGGTATTATACAAATCAGACTCGATATTCAAAGCGTAAGAACTCTTTCCTGAAGGAAATGACATAACACATCTATAATGTCTACAGTGTCCGGAGTGCCTAAAACTTCCTTGCTTTTCGCCAACGTAGATTTCGCCTTGATCAGCAGGGCTTGCAGATCGCTCGCCATCTCTCCCGTCATTCCTCTCCTTAACCTATCAGCCAAATTCACTGAGGACACTCTCCTATTACCTCGCCTATCCATTGTCCCTCCGACACTATCCACCCCCTTCAGATGCTCCAGAGATTGGTCATCCATATCCATCTCAGCTCCAGCAGGTATTTTATCGAATTCGGGCTTTGATAACCACATCGCTAGTTGGGCAACAGCATAAACACCGACGACTTCTAGATTTTGTCGCGTGACGGCTACGGCTTCTCGCACATCCAATGGTTTCTCGTACATAGGCTTGTTGCCACCAGGTGTAATTGCTTGCCCAGGCGGATGATCAATTAAAAGACGTAGGATATCCAACGTGCAGTTGCCAAGCTCAAGTAAGGTCCCCATGGAGGCAGGTTCTCCTAAGACAACCTTGGAGTGCTAGGGTCAAACAATCAGATATATGCTGCATTTTGAAGCTAAGACGATCTCACAGGAACCACAAAGGCTTCGTGCAGGGGCCAGTCCTCTTGTTCGCCAATCAGAACCTTCTCGGCTCCGCTTATATCGGTCAAGGTGGAGATGATACCACTTGTCAACTTGAACAGCCGGTGAATGAGGCGCGTCAAAAAAGGTCGTTTCATTGGATCGATGAGCTCAGAACTCGATTGAAATGAAGATGATCTATCTTTCTCGATAAGACTTTTCTCATCCATTGTCACGGGCTCCAGCAAACTGGCAAGGTGATTAGGGTGGGTCAACGCATAGTTAAGTTGTTGGATAAGTGATAGAGCGTGAGTAGTGAATCCTCTGAGCACCCTCGTCACGTTTTCGCTGGGCTTTGAGAGTAAAGGCAAATTCCTTGCAATAGCATGGAATATATTGACCACCTGTTCTAGTTCTTCAAGGTATGGGAGGGTAAGAGGATCTCCTATACTCCACGATAATGCTCGAGAGATTTGATGGCCATATAATTGAACGAATCCGCTCGCATCTGCGCCGAAGAACTGGTTTTGTCGACCAAGCGATGTAGCAATGCTCGCGACTATGGCAAGCATGGTACAGTAAGCTTTATGAGCTGGATTCCTCTCACCAGGAAGTTCGGGGATGGTGGCATCAATCATTCCAGCTCGTAAGGCAGAACTCATGCTATTATCGCCGTACGCCACTAGGACACCCTCGGTTGCTAGCCTCTCTGCTGCAGAAGGAAGGCTTGCGAGAGCCATGTGGAATGTGAGAATGTGAGGTGCGTAAAGGGGCTGTCTATGAGATCGCAAAACTGAGAGATCTGACAAACCAACTAGATCGATATGCGCAAAGAGATCCAAGCTTGCACGAATAACGTTCGCCTCCTGGCATCTCGTGAGCCATAAAACCGAAGATGGATTGACATCGGGGCGGGTGCATAGTTCGAAAACTGCAACCAATAGTTCGAGATCCTGATCTAGCTCCAAGTCCGATCGCACACGAGCGGAATCGAATACGACGTGAAGAGCATTTATCACCAAGTTGAGGGCAGCTTCCAACATCGCGGTGACTGTGAGCCTCTGTTCCGCAGCGAGGAGTGTTGCGCGACGAGAAAGACTCCGACATTGTCGTGTACAGAAGTAAATGATTTGTAGTAGTGTTCGGTGGAAAGGGATGGTAACCTTGCCAAGGAATGATTTAACCGGAGATTGCGTCTCGCTAAGAATGATTCCATGAACATTTTTCACAAGAGAAATAAATTGTCCAACTTCCTCCTTCTTGTCCGTCGTAGAGAACCACGCGACCTCTAGCAAGGAGAGGAGTAGTGACAACCGCTTTCCATGGAGGGTAGCCATCATATCCCCGGACCGCTTCTCAGTCGAGATATCAGAGGATACTGATGTCACCAAATTCAGCAGGTGAGTCCTAGTGGCAGAATTACCCCTAACATATGCAATAATTTGGAGAAGTAAATGCTGCCACGAGTCCGTAAGCGAGGTTTGGGCATGGGTAAGAGAGAGGTTTAGGTTGATGGATGTGAGCTTCAGGTCCAAATTCTCCGCTTCCACGTCATCCAGTCGTAAACGACAATTTAGAAGCTGCCTTGAGAAGCTGAAGTTGTCTCCGAATTCTCGTTCCACAAAAGGATCCTGGATTTGTAACTGTTCGAGCGTTAGGGCAGGAAGGCGTGATCTAATCTCCTCCATGATGTCATCATAAAGTGCTGGATCATATGGTGTCGATGCAGCTTCAAGGATATAATCCGAAAGATCTTCTTCAGAATTGAATACGGGCTCGATGGCAAGGTAGCTAGTAGGTTTCACCAATGAGATCGAGTTATCGCTTCTCCGCGCAAAAATGCTGACATCCAGCCCGATGATATGTAATGCGCGAGACTTGGCCACGGTTCTATACGCATGACTTGAGACAGCTTCGTGGAGATCCGACCGTTGGTACCCTCCTTCTCCTACAACATATGCCTGTGTGATATAGTCTGGCAATGGTCCTAATTCCTCCCTCGCGCATAACGCCAGACACTCCCAGAATTTCGTATCTTTACGCAAAGGATATAATGCTACTCTGTGTTCCAGGCCGTGCTCCCAAACGACGCTCAGAAAACTAAGAACGCAAGCCAACAGCTTAGAATTGGCATCCCAGAGCTCCTTCCATCCTTCCAGCATAGTTATCGCAATTCCAACCGCAGTTGCTGGCTTTGAAGACTGCGGCTCTGCGCTATCGGTCTCTGGTCCAATCGTCTTCTCTTTTCCTTTAGCTGATGGCGTCTGAAATTGGCCGGTGACGAACAAGCCACCAAGTGCGGGTTCTTTGTCCACCGCTAACGAAATGAAATTCCAGACTGCGATCCTTAGCGATAATTCATCGTAGGGGTGTTGGACAATCCTTACAAGCGACGAGACCATCGCTTCTGGATTGCAAAGATGGCCGATGAGCGTAGGTGGTGAGGGTTGACAGGTGGATAGCGAAGAACATAAAGCATGCAAGACGCGCATGGCCTCTACTGGGACAGCCAGTCCCAACCTTCTTTCGGTCACATAAACTGCTAGAATGTCTATTGGATCCAACTTGGATCTTCCAATGTCTACGGACGCTGCTCCACCGGTGACTTTACCGCAGAGAACTTGTTCCAGAAGACATGTTTTGGACGCGAATAGTGATTTTTCTTTGCAGGTCAGGATCAATCGAGTAAGCCTGAGGTGAGACTCGAGGAGGTATATCAACCTGCGAGCGTCCCCATGCCTACGGGAGGCATATAATGACCCAATGACAGAACCTGCTGTCGTGAGAGATGAAACAAGAGGATTGATGGTTGACATAGATGCTTTATACAACAGCGCGTCCACGACTGCTTGGCTTAACATTGTAAAAGGTCTATCTTTCACATTTGGTGGGGAATGAATGAAGACATCGCCGTAGAACGAAGTCACTCTTCTTCCAATTTCGAAGCGGTCTCCAAGTTGAACATACTTCCAATTAGCATGCTCGACCCAAATTTCAGCGTGCACAAATTTGGTGGCTCGGATAAGCACCTCTTCTTTTACCTGTAAAGCTTTCGGTTCATCAACCAAGAGTGTGGATGAAGCCTGATTGAATAATTGTTGCACCAGGTGTAGGAGAGACAACGTCATCGTATAATGGCCGACGGCGCGCTCCGAGGCCAAAACGGACGACGCAAACCCAACACCACGATCGGTACCGAATAAAGAGGAAGTTGAACGAATATACAGCCAGACCCTAAGTGAGTATTCTGGCAATGAAAGGAGACTGGCTAATACGCTTAACGCCGAGGTGATTAACTTCGTGCGGGTGGGACTTCTCTGTTGATTGGAGTGACACAACGTCTCTTCCAGGATCATAGTAGTCAGCTGCACAAGGTCCGGGGGAGCTTCGTTTATGGTGTGGCATACAACGGAGTCTCCCAATTCAAGGGACTCCAACATCGTCCCAGCATTTACCGGATTATCCTGGATGACACTGCGGATCAAGTCAAAGATATCCGTTACAACAACGTCGTCACCGGCGGTGTCAAATTCCACACCTATGTCTTGAAGTCGCAACGCAAGAGGCTGACCTCCAGCACGTTGACCGGTATGCGGTAAGGAGGAATCACGACTCCCATAAAAGGTGCATCGTCGTCTAGCGTAGTCTGTTAGAATCTCTAACATGACTTTCCAACCAGAATGTTGATGTTGCCACGATACAACCACAAAGTTTGCGGTGTCTCCACTGATCACTCGTCCACGTGACCTGACTGGCAAGACAGATCCGCCAGGCAGCTTGATCGGCCGCAAATTTGCGTAAACAACACCATACGAGGAGTTATACCGTTCGGGCAACTTTTCGTAGACAGCATGGACGCCAGAACACTGATTTATAGGGATGACTTGAGTAAAGGTTGAGAGGTGTTCTAGGTAATCATAGACGTGTCTGGTACAAGCTATTCGAAGCTCGCTCGGAGGCTGGCCTTCGAAGGAGTGGTCGGCGTTCGACAAAGGATCTGTGTCAAGAAAACCTGCTGCAGTCATGGCTCGCAGGAGTCTTAGCAAATGTCGTGGCTGCACAGGAAACCTAGTCTTCGTTGCATCTAGAATAGCTCGACGAGATATCCCATCTACAGAATCGTGATCCCAAAATTGCTGGCAGATTCCTTCAATTGACGAGGGTTCGCTTCTGCCGAAAAGCGCGATCCAGACTTCGACTAAGATATCAAACTCCGGTATCATTTCGACAGGAACAAGCTCAACGAGCGACATCACAAGACCTGTTTTCAGACGGTTAAAAGGACAGGTGGGTTCAGGCAATGATAAAGATTACCTTTGATGACAGAACGGAATGCGACATTGTTTGGGTCAGTAATCATTGATCCAGTCCTTAACGCCACACCAGTAACAAAAAGAGGGGAGTCTGTTAACATTGACAACATGAACTTGAGGAGCCCCACTTCCGGCTCCAGACATGCCTTAGACATAAGCTCGTGCAGTAGGAGGGAATCCTTGCTGAAAGCACCCACGGCAGTTCGTTCGACAGATGAAAAAAAGGGTCGATAGTTCTCTGGTAACTCGTTTAACCGATTTGCTGGCCGATGCAAACGGGAGAGCACGTAAGTCCAGGCCATATATGTGCAGGCGTATTGGCTATCCATATGCGAAGTTACTAACTCGTGTATACGCTGGAGCGATTCGGGATAGGCCGTATATATGGAAGAGTCATCCGGATTAGTTGAAATTTCGGCTCTATCAGAGACTATCTCCAACTCTAGCACCTCGATGGTAATCAAGATCCACAGCGCCGCAGAATCTTGCTGTAGTTGTGTTCCCTCTTGATCTAAAAGATACGGAGAGTTCTGTTGCTCACGACCGAGCTTCGTTTCGTAAGCTGTTTCGAAAATTCGCATAACGATGGGTCCATCGCAAGTAACACGACTCCACATCACCCAGAATAAAACTTCCAACAAGACTACTTGCTCCTTGGCGTATTGTTTGGCCCACAAAGAACCTGCGCGAGGATCGCCACTTGTATGACTCGGGAGTGCCGCTTGTGTCTTACGCTGGTATTCAGCAATGAGACTTTTGACGTAGGTACGGCCCTTGTCTGGACATATCAGAGGCAGGAATTTTTGCGAAAAGTCATGTGCAAAGTCAGACTCGTTAGCATCCGCACGGAATAAAGGAATAAGGGTGCGGAGAATGTGAAGCCGCTCGGAAAAGTAAAAGGGTGTTATGGCGTCAATGAGCTGTTCAGCAAAAGAAGTGTTTGAGTCGGAAAGTGCATCGCTTTGAAGACCTTCGTTATAAATGAAGGCACGAAAGAGGATAAGGGATTGTATCTGATCGATATTGAACTTATCGCTGATGGCTAGAGCAGCCGTCTTGTCGATGTCGTCTACTCGTAAAGGCACGAGATCTGCTAGTGTCACCGAACCGCTATCTAATTGTTTTTTCGACGCGTCCGACGGTTTACCGAACGGCTCCGATATTTTTTTGAGCTGATCAACTCGTGGTCGGATGATTTCTGTGATCTGGTCCTTCGTAAGTCCTTCCCTATGACCAAGAAGGATCGTGTGTAGTTCCGAGTATGTCCTGGGGTATCAGCAGAAAAAAATGAGACAAAAGCACAACAAGAAACTGTGTAGATAACATACACGTCGACAACATTGGAGCGTTTTGATGATTCACCAGGCATTCTGGTCCAATATGTCAATACAATTGGCCAAGTGGCCAGGTTGAAGCGACTTCTCTGTGACCTCAATTGCTTCTAGGCGCCCACCTGCATTTAAACTCCGCTCACCGCGTCTTCATTTATTGATTCGAACGCGACTCGAACCCACATTAGCCTTCGTCTATCCTCTCTCGTTGCCTGATCCCGCAAAATCCGACCACTAGCTCTGACTGGCGATAAGGTAACACCTAGTGGCGTTTCTAGACGGCCAAATTACGAGTCAATATAAGAGACGATCGCGCTTCGCACACATTAAGCAGATATGACTATGCTGTCGAATGACTCAAGACGCGTTGAGGACGGCGATTCCGAATCCGCAGTGGAAGACAATTACGAATCTGATAACGAAGGCGAAGGTTCTCCAAAGGGCCACAAACGTGTCCGGGCTAACACTGGCGGTGGTTCGCGTTCAGTCAAGAGCGAGCTTAACGGAAAAATGAAATTCGGAGACAATGCGCTAGTCCGCGATAGCGACGGGTAACCCCCCCCCCCCTCCTTCTAGGATACTTGTATTCTTACTGAGACTTATTGCAGTTATGTCACGGGTTCTATTATGCGCATTCAACTTGAGAACTTCGTTACATACGATTACGCGGAATTTCGTCCAGGACCGCAGTTGAATATGGTACTTGGACCCAATGGTACTGGCAAGAGCAGCATTGCATGTGCAATTTGTCTTGGTCTAAACTTTCCTCCAAATGTCAGTGACTATTAAAAGACCATTGACCATCGTTTACGTTTTCCCCAGTTACTCGGCCGTCAAGACTTGAGTTCATTTGTGAAACAAACTAAGGAGAAAGGACACATCGAGATAGAACTCAAGGGTCCTCTTGGAAAGCCGAATATCGTCATCCGCCGTGACCTAATTCAAGGATCCAGAAGCTCATCATTCATGATCAATGGACAACGAGCGTCTGGAGGAGAAGTGAATACTTGCACCGCTCAATTGAATATTCAAGTTAGCAACTTGTGGTACGTAGACTTTGATTATTGTCATGTAATTTATCTCTCATTCCATTGTAGTGCCTTCCTGCCTCAAGATCGAGTTGCGGAGTTTGCGCGCATGTCACCTCAGCAGCTTTTAAGGGAGACTGAACGAGCTGCTGGTGTGGAGAACTTGACTGCCTGGCATGATGCTCTGATTTCTGCCGGTAAGGAGTTGAAGGAGCTTCAGATTGTTTGTATTTTGATTTCTTATACGCACATGAAAATGTTGATTCTCATTCTTACAGTATATAACCAGTGACCGTGACCAGTTAAAGACAATGCAGGAACGAAATGCAATGCTCGAGAATGAAGTCAAACGATACGAAGAAAGACAGCAACTGGAACGTCGAGTATGTTTATCTTCTACATACAGCATGATTAAGTGATTCTAATCATTGATCATGTAACCGTAGCTTGTCCTTCTAGAACTCATTTTGCCATCCGTAGAGTATTTGCAAGCTAGGGATGAATACCGCCGGTTAAAAATAGAGCAACGTCGTTCACATCATGTTGTGGACCAACTGAAGAGGAAACACGCTCCAATGCTCCATTTGAAACAGTGAGTTCACTGCCTTCCTGCCGATACTCAGGCTTGATGATTCTACAGAGAACTCCAGGAACGTGAAAGCAGAGCGGCAACTGTTCGGAAAGCCAAAACTGAAATCACTAGAAGCACGAACAAGCTCATGAAGGATAAGTATGAAATGTATGAAAAGATCGTATGTGTTCAACTATTCGTCTTCTCACTGTCTTACGTTGTTATACTAGGTGGCAAAGCAAGAAGAATCCTATGTGGCTCTGGGTCGGCTCAAATCTGAAGAAAGAGACCGTAAAAAGAAGATCCAAGAGAGCGAAAGGCACTTAGCTAAATTAGAACACGAGAGAGACAATCCACCTAATCATGAAGACTTGCAAGAATTGGAAGCTGAATTGGCAAATAGTTTCCCCCCTCCCTGTCCCCCAATAATTGTTGACGTGTGCCTGTAGGTCCGGGCGCGTGACAAGCACAAGAGGGTTCAGGCTGATTTAGGCAAACTGCATTATGAACAGGGACAAAACATCAACGAGGAATCTAAACTCAACCATGAAGCCAACCAGCATCGTGACGCGTATGCTTTCCGATGTTCCATAATACACGAACTAAATCAGGAGTAGGCTTAAGAAACTTGACAACGAATCCCACCGCAAACTGCAAAATCTCGCTAGGGTGGATTCAGATTGTGCCGCTACTGTCGAGTGGCTAAGGAAGAATTCCGATTTGTTCAGGTTCCCTGTCATTGAACCCCCGTGCATATCCTTAACTGTTTCCGACCCGAAGTATGTAAATGCTATCGATGCCTTGTTCAGTCCTATCCAAATGAAGGTCGAAAGATTTGCCTTGATTGCAGTCACATGCTGATGACCCTGTCTAGACATTTGTTACACAATGTGAAGAAGACTACAAGTTACTCAATCGTTGGATTGCAGATACTCCCGATGCTCTGGGTAAGAAGGGTCTTATAACCTCCTGGTTCCGTGAGAAAACGAATATCTCGGAACCCCCCATGACAACTGAGCAGGTCCGTCACAATCATATGTTTCCCCTGCTTTGTACTGATCACGTTTACAGATGAAAGCAATTGGATTTGACGGGTATGCTATCGACTACGTAGATTGCCCAGACGATCTCCGTTGGTACTTGCGATCCGAAGTCAAACTCCACCGCATGGTATGTGTACACTTGAACTATTTCGCGTCAATGCAGCTAAAATACTTCTAGGCTGTGGGCTTGGATCCCGGCAGAATCGACTCGAACCGAGCCATGGAACTGGTAGGCCAAAGTGGGGGCGCTAGCTTCGTCACAGGAAATGTTCTGCACATGGTTTCCCAATCTAAATATGGCAAAAGGCTTGCACAGAGTATGACAAGAGATATAAATTCAGCAAGGTTTCTTGGAAAGGCAGATGGTGAGCATACATCATGCAAGGATAAGCATTTTAGTGACTTGGGTTCCTGCGGCAGTTGATCCTTCGGTGAAGACTAATATTGAACGATACCTTAGTGATGCAGAAGATCAGCTTGATATTGTAAAGAAAAAGATCGCGAAGTTACAAGAAGCAGAACGTGCGCTGCAAGCTGACGAGAAGGGCATGAAGGCCCATTTTGTGAGGCTCTGATTATATACGGTTTTTATAGGTCTGATATTCCGCCATCATAGGATTCTCTTCAAAGTCGAAAAGCCAGGGTCACAGATCTTCAAAAGCGGCTAGCGACACTGCCTGCGAGGATATGTGAGTTATGACTGCACTCGCACATCATACGATTTATACAGTTCCGTGGCCTTAGCTGAGGCCGAAAAAAAATTGCGAACTCTTCGCAACGCTCCATCTATGCAGGATGGACGAGCTAAGCTGATCCAGGAGATTGAGACCCAAACTATGACGAAATTTTCGCTCGCAAAAGACTACCTTGTGAGCAAAAAATTCTCCTCCTGCTCAACTTGGATCTTCATGCATTCAATAGAAACTAATTCGTCGCTGGGAAGACGAGATAGAAAACGCAACACGTGCTGGTCTGCAAGTAGTGCAGGTCTCATCAGATGCAGAGAACTTGAGTGCCGCGTGTCTCGACAAAGACCAAGAGATCAAAAATGCTTTAGAAAAATATACCAACGGTGAATCTTTTCATTCTCTCGTTAGGCTTTTCTGACAGCTCCACGAAGTGATTGAGAAGTACCGTCGCGCGAAACAACTATCAAAAGAGAAGCTTGAACTCAGCAAGAGCAAGATTGACGCCGCTGAAGACCATGTTCGAAAGTTATTCAAGAATTTGGAAGACGCGAGTTGTCAAAACTTGTCTCATGATGTCAGCTGAATCCGTTACAGGCGGGAAATTTGAATACTATGACTCCATCTGAGGTGTTAGCTGAGATTCATGAAGTCAACGCCCAACTGGAGATGAACCTTGCAACAAATAAAAATGTCATCGATCAGTTCCAAAAGCGTAAGGAGGAGGTCCGTGTTTCCTATGTTATGCTCCAGATTTGGGTAATCAATGGTAACGGTAGATTGAGGCCTTAACGGTTAAATTGGCTGAGAGAGAGACCAAGTCTGAAAAAATTGAGAAGTCGATTGCTACAACGAGAGTGAGTCTTCATGCGTTGCTTAGTATTATATCTGATAACATGTACTCGGATAGGGCAATTGGGAGCCTGCATTGAAATATTTAGTAAACAATATCGGTACAAAGTTCTCTGCTGCATTTGACCGTAAGTGAGAATCCAACGACCGAGTCTGAGTAAACTCACACTTTAACCAGGAATCGGATGCGCGGGTGAAATTCGCATTTCCCCCGCAGAGGACTACGACAAATGGGCTATTGACATACTTGTGAAGTTCAGGGACAATGAAAAGCTGCAACTGCTGACAGCGCAGAGGCAATCTGGAGGTGTATGTTGTCATATTTTCTTTTTTGGCATAGTTTGAACATCTCTCGTCAGGAACGGTCTCTCACAACCATACTATATCTTATGAGTTTGACTGAACAAGCACGTTCGCCCTTTTCTTTGGTGGATGAGATCAATCAGGTAAGATTATTGAGCCTTGACAAAATCTATTTTTCTCAAGTCGTCTCACGTAGGGTATGGATGTAAGAGCTGAGCGTGCTGTGCACAACCAACTCGTCGACGTTACATGCAATGGAGACGTCGGGCAGTACTTCTTAATCACCCCCAAGCTGCTTCCGAACTTGAATTACCACGAACGAATGAAGGTCCTTTGCGTTAATAATGGCGAATGGTTGCCGGAAGACACCCGGCTTGGTAACATGATGAACATGATTGAAGGGTTTGTTGGCCTCAGAAGACGTTCCATCTGAAGTCACTATTCTCGCGGTTGTTTCAGTTATTATACAGTATGATTACTTGTACCTTATACCGAGCAGTAGCCTGAGTAACTTGAAATTCGGACAATTGTGGCTATGGTGTTGGAATTTCCTAAATGAGCAACCTGCGTGCTTGCATTCTTTCTTCATGGTCACCGCACCTAAATCACAAACACCCCCTCCGACCTATACGGAATCGGTACCGCCGCCCGCTATGCCATACATACACGCTTCACCAACGTCAGCGCAAGTACCTGCAGTTCAGTTCGTTGGGCACAGTTGGGGCCACGGCCCAACGCCAATACTCCAGCAACAGACCCTTCTTCCCTACTACGATCCCAGATCCGTGTATTCCGTGCATGAAGCGAGCTCTAGAGCGAGGTGGAGGTTTTTGGGAGCTATCGCTTGGGCGTATGGACTGATCGCACTGGTTTTTTGGGCTGGGATTGCGGATTCCAGGACCCATCGATATTGAGGTGGGTCAGTTAGTGGTGATTGAGTACTGTATCTCAGGTTTCAACCCGTTGATTTAGAAGGGGGATTGAAGCGACCATTTTGGCTGAGATTCAAGCGTTAGGTTAAAATGGGACAATAGGTGTAGTTTTATGGTACACGCAGGTATTATTTGGAGGCTGCAGGACAATCATAAGATACCTAGCGTTTGTGAGATAAAGTAACTCTGTAGTGAGATTTTGTAATCCCTTCTCTGGCAGCATTGCAGGCGAGATATGTAACCTCCTTTGCGAAGTCACAGTGAAGGGTGGATGTCTATTGCCACGCCAAGTTCATTCTTTGTTGTTCTTTTTCTTTGCTCCTCTTTGTCGTCGACTCTCACCTCGCCACTTCAAACCTCTCTGACCGTCTCTGGCTTTTTGCTCTGTTCTTCGACTCATATCTTTAACTTGTTATCGCGTGCACTCCGTAGCCCCCGGCACTATGTTTCTGTCGAATGTCATTTGACGTATTTTACGGCGGATAAAACCCTACAATTCTCTCCTTCAAGGGTACAATGGTACGCAATAGTGCGTCAGTCAACAGCCTATAGGTCCCTACGCATCGAAAATGACGCAAACGGCGAGCAAAAGAGGTGTCTGGGGTCTATAATGGTGCACGGGCCAGACCAAACAAGGACAAACTAAAGCAATTTCTGATGTCGCGTTGCTTTTCCGCATCCATCACCTCTGCCTTCGATCGCAGCCACAGCGCCGAATCTCGTCCGCACATCGTCGTCGACAGTCCACGCACATCCGCCCGCCCTCTACCTTATCTGCCCCTATCGACATCATACCGATCCTTCTTCTGACTTATTCTCAAACAATCCTTACTTGCGTCGCGTTTCATTTCCTCTGCCCAACTTCTCATCCCCGCCTTTCCCCTTCTCTGTTCTGTTCGTTCGGCTTCCACTTCCCCTCATATCGCGTTCGTACACCCATCTCTTCACCAGATTGTTGATGCTCTGAACCTTCGAATCTGTCAAACATATCTACTTCACCAATTTCATCAACGTTGCCCAGTCTGGCTTCTCCAGCTGTAACTCTTCCCCCATCGTTCATCCCTTCCCGCTCGCGTTCTCGCGCAGGCGAGGATTTTATCAATCGCTCTCTTCTAGACAGTTTAGACGCACAGGCCGACGCCGAACCTGTGTCATCTTCGGATTCAGAGGCTATAGGTTCCTTCTCTGCGCCCTCATCTGTGGGATCTCCTTCGGTCCCCTACCATCTTGGCATGACTTCACACCAATCACGATCAGACTCTCCCAACATGCTTCAAAATCATCTCAACTCACCCCATATTAACAATTCTTATCATGGATTACACAACTCGAGTCATCTCATGTACAATAGCTCCCACCTACCTGTCGAATATTCACACTCAGACCCTGACTTGCGCAAGCAAACCAACAAAAACGGCTTTCCCACCACGTCTTATCGTTCGCCTCCATTCAATCCATTTACTGAACTTCCACGTCATGCTTCCACCTCTGTGCATCCCGGCAACTACCAGTCGACTTATTCACCAGATATGTTTCCACAACATATCCAGGCCTCTGATCCCCAATCTCAATTGTCTTCACACTTGTCGCATGGTAGATTCGATATCGGTAGCCTTCAATCGTCGCAGGGCGTATCTGAAGACACCTTTCAGAGGCAATCATTTAGTGGCGTAGACCAGTTTTGCAATAATGATAGTGGAGCTGCGTCTTTGCAGCAGACAAATAATTCGTCTAATGCGATGCCAAATCCGCAGGCACCGCCACTACAACAGCCATCATATTCCCAGGTACCATATATGAACGGCTTGACTCATATGCAGTCACAGACCCCATATGGCCCACACTTATCAGGGGGCCTTAGTCAAGCAGGTGCTATCTCTACGTCGACCAATATGCATCTTCCCAATGGAACTGGTCAAAACAGCAGCACCCAACAGGAGGAGATTTCCACTATTTTCGTTGTGGGATTTCCAGATGACATGCAGGTTCGTTGAAGTGTTTATCATTATGTTATATTACTGATGTGAATATTATTGCTAGGAACGAGAATTCCAGAATATGTTTACTTTCTCATCCGGGTTTGAGGCTGCGACGCTCAAGATTCCAAATAAAGAATTGACATCTTATGGCTCTAATACCAATGTTGGGTCTACTCGCTATCAGCAACCGTATGCGGGGGGTTCCAGTGATCCTTACACTTTAACAACAGTCAATCAAGGTGGTGTTGTTGATAATGGGCGTGACGGCCCCTCCTCATCCTGGCCCCTCCCCACTGAAGATAGTCATTATCTCCCTTCCGCACTTCCACAACCTCCGAGAAAGCAAATAATAGGTTTTGCCAAATTCCGCACTCGTTCGGAGGCGCTTGAGGCTAGAGATATCCTGCAAGGAAGACGCGTGGATATTGAGAAAGGTGCTGTTCTGAAAGCAGAGATGGCAAAGAAGAATCTCCACACCAAACGTGGACCAGTCGCTGCTGGCCCTCCAGGTTTATCATCTTTAGTAGGCGCCAGCACTGGAGCCGGCGATTCTGTCCCGACCCTAAACGCACTTCATAGTGGTGAACCTATGAGCGCCCGCGAACGGGAATTAGGGGCCCTAGGTGCCATGGGTTTTGGTGCAAGGAAAGACCGAGTTTCTGATTCCAGAGACGATGAAGATCGAGATCGCAGGAATGCACAGACTAACTCTAGTACTCGCGGTGCTCGCGAGCGTGCCGAAGAAGACGAAAGAGAGCGTGAGCGAAAACGCCAAGAGAAAGATGCAGCCAGGCTTCGATCTGCAGCCTTCGACGCCTTTCATTCTGTCCCACCTCAAATCCCCCGGTTGCTTTCGCAGAACTCGTTGTCGTCGACCTCTGGAAATGGAAGGGCTGTTCCTTCCCATTCGACTTCCCAAGAAAGCCTTGGCCCAATTGGCTCAGGTGTTTGGGGTATGACAGCTAACGAGACAGGTTCACGAAAGCAAGTTGTGCCGATCCACATTCCAGATGTCTCTCCGCGCCCCAACTCTCCTCAGAATGGCGAGCCTTCACCGCTAAAATCCACGCCATTCCCTCGTGTTTCTCGTAGCGCTGGGTCTGACACCTCCAGTCACAAGCACAGCGATACCTTTTCTCCTTCCTCCAATACCCTACCATTGCTCTCGCATCCATCCCTACCTTCCCGCCCTCGACCTTATTCTCCTACATCGTTGGATCCAACACCATCTATTATGTCTTCGCAACCGTCTTCCAGTGCCTCTAGCGTTGACGGGTCTGGCCCCGGGAGTAATGAAGGCGAAGTGGCAAGGACCGTCGCTGGACTGAGCGTCAGTACGGATGGTTCTGGTTCACCTCAGTTGCCATCCCCTGCTTCTGTTGGAGGAAGTGGAAATGGATCAGGAGCTCCTCCAAGGGGAAATCCTGGAGACCAAAACCCACCGGTAAATGGTCTTAGATTTTTTTTTCCCGTGATTTACTCACTATTTCCGCAGATAAATACGTTGTATGTTGGCAATCTCCCAAGTTCTTCTCCTCCCCCTGGGTATCCTCCTGGATATCTAGAAGACGAGCTGCGGGAGTTGTTTGGCCGCAGACCAGGGTATCGAAAACTATGTTTTCGACAAAAGAATAATGGACCAATGTGTTTTGTGGAGGTATGACCCTCGTTTACTATACCGTAGCCTGTGTCTAACGCGCCTCTCATCAGTTCGAGGATGTCCGCCATGCTACAAAGGCCCTTCATGAACTCCATGGCAATTCGCTCAATGGTCTGGTGAAAGGTGGTGGCATTCGACTGTCATACAGCAAGAATCCACTAGGAGTACGGACGCCTACAAGTGCTACTGGGGCCGGCTTACAGACCCAGCATAAGGAATATCACAGTGCACCCCCTGGTTCAACCTTTTTTCCGAGCGAATCTTTAGCTTCTCGACAGCTTGGTCAATCTGAACACAACTCTGTTGTTCCTTCGAGGAGAGATACCTTGTCCCAGCAGCAATCGTATCAATATACCATGTCTCCTCCAGCTCCTCGCTTTTCAGGTTCTTCACCGATAACAACACATTACACTACATCCACGACGCAGCTTCCAAGTCACGCGTCATCATTTCCGAGATCCATCCAATCGCAGTATGCTTTGGATACGGTGACAAATTCAACCTTCTCGCCATTTCGGACTTCCCCGCACCTCGACCAATTTGGGGCTGACACCTCTGCTTCAATGACCCGTCCCGATCGATTCGGGCATGCTCTTTCACCCCCTCCTGTTAACGGCATAGAGACTAGCCGTGCAGGATAGGCCTTCGTCTTCTTTTCTTCCCTGCCATTGGGTCCTGACTCCATCCGCCTGTATCGAATGTATTGAACATATGAACGCACGCCTGCTTTTCTCATACATCCATATATTCTATTTGTTTGAGATTCATTTCTCACACTTGTTGGACCCTACTGTTTCGCATTCATCATCCACTTATCATTGTCACGACCCGGTCCCGTTTGTTCATCTCTCCGAATGTCTACTTACATGTTCAATGATCGTTGATACTTTTTCATTTTCCATTACAGCACGAACCCTCCCGTAATCACTCCCTCTCTTCACCCTCCCCGCTACCGCAGATTTTGATTGATCCATGTCGCATTTTCTTATTATCGTGCTCTTTTGCCTACATACCATGCATAATAATTGCCCCCATTCCTCGTACGCTGACGTATTCACCAACTATTTGCAGCCCTGATTGGGTATATTCTGTGCGCAGTCTCATGTGTTCGAGTCGGAATGTCACTGGCGTTCGTACCATCTAAGTATACAGATTTGTATTGTACTGAATTTTAGCTAGCTATATCTTTTTATTTTTGTTAACATAGTTCCACATTCTGGTGAAGACAGTTAATGCGAGAGGATGACTCGGAGTTTGCTGTGTGAAGTGCCTCATACTATGCCTTGACTAGATAGCAACGACTGGACGATTTTATAATTACTCCGCCTAGTTCCTCATTGTGACTTCGAGATATACTCACAATGACATTGTTTATTTACGCCAGAACAAGAGTAATTATTTGACGAGACCAGAAAGTTCCATGGGCTGCTAGTAACTGCCGCTGGGTCCAATAACAATGATTTTGCAAACAACTCACGCGCTTCCGAGCCAGTATTTAATGCAGTGAGAAATAAAAAGGAGACACGAGCGTACATATATACAGCCGGAATCGTCACAGTAGTCGTGCCCTCGAGTCAGGATTGTGCTATTCTATCTATAATTCATAAATGACATTCATAAGTGGAAGGTGCGTATACTGGGGTCGGTACAGGGACGATGCGAAATTTTCGAGGGTTACAGAAACAATCCTATTCAGGGCACGCCTAATTCCCCAATTTACACCTCTATGCAGCTAGACTCTCCTTTTATTCGTGACGAGTTGCTTATTGGCATCCGCATCAGCGGAATCCCTCATACTCGGAGCTCCACCAGTGAACCGTCAATTTTGTCGTATACTGTACATGCTAGGACAGTCTCGCACCTCAAATCCAATTTCCAACGCGCCCTGCCCCACTATAACTGTTGTTATCTCTTGAAGCCTGCTCCAAAATATTAAATACTAGTAGTCGTTGTGAGCCGGTTAGATACTAAAAATTACGCCCATTTGTTAACCATAATACTGCTACGTAGTAATTTACTTTGCGAGATCACGATTTACGCAGCCGCTCGAAACGACTTTTGGGCAAATTCCAACAGATACAAATAGTACATTGCTGCCATGGGTTGGCTGGTCAAGTTCGGCTACCAGAAGCCCACATTGTAGTCTCATACGTTGACTGTACTTAGTCACTAGCACTATCACGAATGTCGCTCAGTGACAGTTGTGGATCAATCCAAGATCTATGTGGTAGTATCCTGACGTTCCCACGAGTGCTACAAGCTCCCCTGGCAATCAAAATCCGCCTTGCGGTCGAAAGGAAAAGAATCATGCCAGATCTGACTCCCCAACCGCAATCGTGGTTAGAAAATCCATCGACCTCTGAAGACACGGCTGTAATGACAGCAGAGGGAGCCACTCCTCTCTCCAAAAAAGCGCAAAAGAAAGCCGCCAAAACCGCACGATTTGCAGCACAAAAGCTCGAGCGAAGAGCCCGGGAGAAGGAAGCGAGGAAAGAGAAGAAGTTGAAGAGGGCTGCTCAGGATCAGGATGAGGGGAATATTGGTGAGGCGGAAGGTGCAAGTGCCAGGAAACGCGCAAAGGTGGACAAACCTGCTGGTCCTGTGGTCAAGTTTGGAGCCAGGCTGGTTATTGACTTGGGGTTTGACGACAAGATGACTGATAAGGTGCGTTTTATGGCATTCAAACCTGAGGTCTTATTTACTGGTGACGTATTTGTTATGGGTTTTCATGCAGGAGATCGTCTCTTTGACTTCACAGCTAGCTTATTCCTACAGTGTCAATCGAAAAGCTGCGAGGCCTTTTGAGCATTTATTGTTCACGTCGTTAAACGGCAAGACTCTGGCCCGGTTGGAAAATCTCAGTGATGCGGGGTATAAGAGATGGGTAGGGACGGAATGGTGGAGCGATAGTTATGAGAGATTGTGGAATGACAAAGAACCCGAGTTCGATGAAGATAGATCTGAGGCTCTCATGACAAGATCAGGGCCAAAGACTGGCAGACAAAACGTCGTATATCTTACAGCCGATTCATCTGAAGAGCTAACAGAACTTAAAGAAGGCGAGACGTACATAATCGGTGGTATCTGTGATCATAATAGATATAAAGTGCGTGTTCAGCTGGTACATCTAGACTCCGTCTGATTGATTGTTGCTGTGCTTCAGAATCTCTGCCAGAAAAAGGCCGTATCCACCGGTATTCGCTCTGCTCGTCTCCCTATCGGAACTTACTTGGCACAACTCCCAACACGGAAAGTGCTGACTGTAAATCAAGTGGTCGAGATTTTACTGAAATGGACCGAGACGAGAGACTGGGAAACTGCGTTATATAGCGTTATGCCAAAACGGAAATTCCACCAGGGCAGGTCCAGAGACAACGACGTTGACAGCAAACAGGAAGACAGTGAACTGATTGTTGGAGGCAAAGAATTGGAACCAGAGTAGGGACTGCGTTATAAAACCTCCTTCAAGCTTGTTTTCGCTGAGCCTCTTGCAAGAGGTTTCGGTTGATTAGAAGCAGGCTTCCAACCGATCTGGAAGTCGATATAAGCGGAATCGTGCAGTGTGACCTTGTCTGCTCACCATGTAGATGATTTGAAAAGTAGCAGGGATCGTACCATCTTCGTTTCCATGAAGCTCTTCTTCTATCAATAATCTACATAAACACAACAGTTCATCTACACACCTTTGTAGATAGCAGACGCTGCCGCCAATGTATCACGATGAAAGAAGTGTCGTCTGCGAGAAGAATATAAGAATGTGCAAGGTGAATATATCCGTACATATACGGACCTCCCGATTATGGCGTTGCTTTCACCCATGTCTCGTAGATCTTCCATTAATTCCCACATAGTAGGATAAGCCACTTGAACTTCATCCATATCAACAGTTAGCAAAGTGAAACCAGCGCGCCCGAGAAGGTTGGATATATCTCGGGTGTCTTGATATCAACAGGCCGTAAGCTTCGAGAGGTCAGAAATGCATCTGAATAACATACCAGTCATGGGGGAGACGTGAGGTGATATCCCACCTTCTCGTTCCCCTTCAGCCAGTTGTAGGGACGTTCTTGTGCAAAGATTAGTGGCATTTGTATTTTCGCTCTTAGCACTCACCTTAGCTCAAACAGAGTGTCTCCGCCAAACAAAGCACCCAAAAACAAGCCATCCGGCATCAAAGCTTCTTTGATCTGCACTAAAGTTCCTAATAACCTCGTGAAACCCGAGAATTGGAAGGTCTATATAGGAGTGTATCATACCAGGAAGATCGTTGATCCAGTGAAGGCTCAGGCAAGAAACTATTGCTTCCTGAGAATTTCGAGGTATCGTCAAGAGAATATTTTCTTCGTCCGCATTGATGCGTTCCACATCGACTGGAATAACGTGTAAGCATTCAGAGTAACGTGTTGGATTTAACGAACTTTCAAACTCGGAGTTTGGATCACGCTCCAGCAGATTTTCTAAGTTTCAGTTGGACTACTTGAAAAAGTAAAAGTGGCATTGAGCTCACTGCTTGAATCGAGCATCAACACCTTCTTAGTCTTGTCAGACTCAAGTAGCTTCGACAAATGACCCGGGCCAGAACCAAGGTCAAGGATGGTATTGAAATTACGTTTAATATCCTGATTGGCAAAGGTCAAGTATATTATGACACTTGCCCGAAGACGGAGCACAGACCATTAAGCGTTCCATTAATCTATCGGCGACTTCATCCCGAACGTAGTCGACTGTTCGACTTCGCTCGACGTTTTCTGGCTTTGCAGAACGGTTCCTCTGCAGTAGCTTGGCACGGCGATCAAATATTTCGAATGGACTCGCAGGCGGATTTGTAGATATAGAGGCAAACGAGCGTGCACTGAGCCCGGGAACTCGGTGAACGATAATGCAGACTCGGAACATGGTGACGTGCGTCCGACGCGTCGACGTGTCTAACCGAACCATCCAATGCAACGCGTGTGACATAATCATCATCATCCTTGTCTCTTCCTTCTCTCTAGATTCCAGTGGCTCTCTTGATTGTCCTAGATCTATTTCTTGGTTTTAGGCATCCTGCGATCGTGATGGCGAACCCGAATCAACAACTATCCCATATAGTGACTCAAGAGCAATATGAAGCAAACAAGGCTAGGATTACAGAAATGAAGGAACATCTACGTGCTTTCGAGATTCACAATGAGGTCGGACATGAAGGTTTTATAAATTTGCAGCAAGAATTAGCGAGACGTGTCCAGGAAGGGGAACAAGCACGGTATGTCCATTCTGCGTACTTGTTATCTCGGTGAATAACAATATTTTTCTAGGCAGATGTTGATGTCATTGCAACAGCAATCTTCCGTTACGTGTGTTGCTTAGCTTTTATGTCTACAATGGCTCTTCATGGATATGGTTTCATTATAGACACACTTCGTCTTCCAGCAACACCGCTGGTCCATACGTCACCAATTCGTTACCTGTACAAAATCAGCATACTCCCATTACTGCCACTATTGAGGAGATTGGTTCTACTTCCCCACGACCGCAGACGACACCATATGCAACGGGTGGGTCGTTTGTTGATGGCTCTCGTATAGTCCATCCAAATTCTACCCATGTCGCCGGAGGGGCATCAACCTCCTATGAATATCTCGATGCTCGAAATCACTCAAACTACTACCAGAATGCGCCCTACCGTCAACAGGAAACTTCTCATATGGCTCAGGTATCTGAATAATGAGGGAGCTTTTCCGAGTAGACATTACTCACACCTCCTTGCAGTCAAGTCGGGGTTCGATGAATCGAGATGATACTAAGAACTCAACCTTGTCCGCACAGCCTACTTCTTGTGCGTTTTCTGTACATGTGGACTAACTGGCAATCTCTCATAAATCAACTGTTGGACACTTTCGATACAGTTTTCTCAGGCGGTCCAAAGGATATGCATCCAGCCACAATACCGCAGAATCAGTCCATACCACAACCAATGACAGCGAATTTTTCAGCGTCTGCTCCGCAAAGAGGTGTCTTTCCCGTAGTCAGTTACCCGCAAATGACATCTTCCGCCACAAACCGGCCTGTATCAGCTTCATCAGAGGCAATGCGTAGGGCTTATGACGACATCTATCGAGTGCTTCAGGTACATTCAATCTATGGCGTATCTCATGTACAGCTGATCTTTTCTTTATCTTTGAAGCCGTATGAGATGAAGAAAATCGAAAGTTGCCTTTTCCAGGTGCACACATGCCGCATAAAGAACCTCCGAAGCACTGGGATTGTCCAGGGAATATTAGATCGGTTGCAGGTCAGCGTGACGACCTAGATTGCATGCCTTCCTTCTAATCGTAGACTTTCGAATTTGTGCAGTATTTCTCATTCGAAGATATGCGAACCATAGTATCCTCTGTCTACGAGGAATTAAAACGGACGGTTGGCACCCACAATACATCGGAGTCATATCAAGTTACAAGTACACAAGCGGCATCTACAGTACCTTTACAATCAGCCGTTCAGGCCCCTCATGCACAAAGCGCGCAGCACCCCACACTCCAAGATGATACCTTGAATTCGGTGTGTGCTAGAATTACCATAAGCTTCTCTTCATAGATGACCAACGATATAGCAGTCAGACCAGGCGAGTGTTCCTGTACCTCCTGTGGAGGAGACACCAGCAGTTCCTCCTCCACGAATGGAGCCAGAAATATCGAAGAAAATAAAAGAGATCCTCAGACGACTTCAAGCAGAGGTGCGTACCAAAGATCAGATGTCTATAACCTTCGTCGTAATGACCATCCGTTGCAGCGTAAGTCTACAAAGCAGGTAGGAGAGTTTGTTGTCACGTTGTACAGGACTACGTATGCGCAGAAGACACCCGAGGATGCTCTAGTTCGTTGGGCTGTTGAATCATTGCAGGTATTTTGCATGTCTTTCTTCCTGTGATATAAGCCACTTTACTGCCTGAATAGCGGATCCCTGTCTCCACAGTTCAGAAAGCTCTGGAGCTTATTATGAAGCAACTGGGCATATCCAATCCCTTGGCGGGCACTGCAAATGATGCCATGAATCCTGTTGCAAGTGGCACAACACAACCCTTTGCATACAAAACGAAAGGAAGCTCTTCAAGTTCCCTTACCGGAGCAGTGGATGTTCCAATTGCAAATGGTTCTGCCAGCAGGCTGCCACCCATCCAACTGCCTAGCGCAGCTGCATATCTAGCCGATTTAGATGTTAGAAACGGTCAGCGGACCGCGTCCCAAGCATCTGCAGGACCATTAAATCACTCAGGGCGTATCACGTCGTCAATAACACAAGCTGTACCGAGTTCAGATCCTGCACCCACGCAAATGCAAATATTACCTCACCTGCTTAATGCGTCTGCTCCTGCTCTTGTCCCTCCCGCTCCCGCTCCTGTTCCTCCCGTTACATTTTGTGAGTCATCGAGCGCAATATCAGATAAGCTCGCTTCGTCTGTGGTATCTGGAACGTCTCTGGAGGTGACATCTCAAGTGGATCGAAGTCGCTTAGCCAAAGGTATCCTAAATGAATTGGGGATGCCTACCGGTACCATATCTGCCCTCATGACTAGAAAAGAGGCGAGATGGGAAAGGAAACAGGAGGAAAAAGAGCGAAAGAAAGAATTGGAGTCAGTAGCATCGAATGCTAGTGCAGGAGAGACAAAAGAGATCGCACGTGAATCAACTCAAGCGATCAGGGAGGCCCAGTCAATTACTGGAGACTCTATCCAAGAAACCTTTACCAAGGGGGCGTCCCATTCGGATTCGCTAGACGTTGTGCCTCGGACAGAACCTGTGTGTTCTGTTGATCCTGCACGTTTACTCCAGTCAGAGCCTCGCCATACCGTACCTCCCGTTCAAGATGCCAGCGCCGCACTTCCCGCTAAACTCAAGGGTGTGGATCATATAACTAAGGATGATCTGGGGACTCCCACTGTCCCGCATGTAATGCCTACTACACCTCATACGCAAGCAAGCGCTGAAGTTTCCACCCAAGCACATTCGATGTCTCCTGCCCCTCCCGCAGAACCACTATTCCTAGTCAGCGATAGTGAATCAGAGACCATTATGGATGTGGACCCCCCGATAGAAAGGTCCATCCCCCCAAAACAAAACGTGGTAACAGAGATTCCCCTCCTAGAGAATCAAATTATAAGAGGTTCGTATACTACTGCTAGCATCGAGGAAATATGTACTAAGCCTAGATTTCTTTTGAATAATCCAGGTATGAAGAAACTGCAAACTCCAGTCTCTGCAATTCAGCCTCAGTCGAACGTTACTCCATTTGTGGGTATAGACAGCAAAAACGTCTCCTCGAAGACAGATATTCGACTCGATGTGGGAAACTCGAAGAAGGATATTCTGAGGAGGAACCGATTCTACATTGCAGTACCACCTCTACCGGTATGGGCCAAAGTGAAGCGAGACGAAGCAAGAGTAGACAAGGAGATAGACGATGGTAGTTCATACCCACGTTAAATTCTACAATAATTTGCATACTGAAGTATAATTCCACCAGAAATGGCAAGAGTCAGAGGTCCGTTGGCAGTTCTTTCTTAATATTCGTCTCCATTCGTTTGTCCAGACGCAGGAGTGCATCAAGCGTTAGGTGATGCATTTTCGCGATTGAAGTCGCATCCCTGCCGTTGGCGGGGTTGTGGAGTTATACTCAATTGCACTAACGTTCTGTGCAAGCATCTAACTTTGCACATGAACGAACTTGAGGTAACAATTTTAAACTTGTTTTCTCTGTACCGGACTAATGGTCGCTCACAGGGTACCCAAGGTTTCAAGTGTTATTGGCGAGACTGTACGCGACGCTTTAGATCACAGGCCACCTTGGAATACCACGTTCTTTGTATTCACGCTATGAAGCCGATATTTTGCGCTTACAAAGGTATGGGAACCTACTTGTTCTTGTAATGGATCGTTATCATGTGATGTGTTCATGTCAGGATGTAAAGATACTTTTGAACAGTCTGGCGATCTGATCAATCACAACTTGATGAAGCACAGGAATGATCCGTTGAAAATTTCCGCTTGGCCCGCTACCCACAATAGGGCACCTCCACCTCGGACACTTCCGGATGTTGTACCGTCATATGTTATGCTTCCCGTATCACAGACTCCTATTTCCGCTGACCGCCATGCGAAACTTGGACCATGGGTCAGTGATTGCATTTAAATGCCTCTGATATCATTTTGCTGATGCTGTGCACGACATCAGGTTCTTCGTCAAATCTATGCGCCTGTAAACACAAAAGCACTGAGATACAACGCGGCTACCCCTCTACGAAGCACGCATCAACCGGACAAATCCAAGAACATGGATGACCGATCAGAACAAGAGTCAGCTCATAGAGAAATTCGTTGCCTGCGACCGGATCAATACGATTTCCTAGCCTCTAAAACTTTCGATTCGAGTAGACCATTTGAAAGCCTCCCAAACGAAACAGTTTCACAGGATATTGTTGATGGGCTTTTATTGCTTTGGGAAGAGAGAAAGAAGCAGGAAGGGGGGAGGATGGAACAGTTTGACAACGATGAAGCGGTGACGGACGATGAGCTGCTGCTGCGAGCTGATTTAGGATCATGAATCCATTCAATATCATATTCCGATTCTTAGACAACTGATCCACTTGAAATGTGTTTGAATTCCTGATACGAATTGTTTCCTTTATTGGAAAACGTTGCCTTTTATGAACACGAATGCACCGACTGTTTCCAGCGAATGGGATCCAAGCCCACTTCCCTCAGCTCTCTCCCTCCAATTCTACTATCTCGCCCTTCGTTACTCGTCCTTCCTTTGCAGATATGACTGCAACCTTTGAGGACTCTAGTCCGCCGTTTATATTTGTCTTACTGAGCACTAGATGTGCTGACTGTCATCCCCACAGGCCCTACATATCTATCCGCTAGGTCAAGCGATGTTATACTGTCGGATATTCGCCCCATCAAACTCAAGGTCGACGCTCTCCGATTTGTCAACGCCTTCCTGGACGAGTTGCTATGGACTATTCTCAGTATCTCACGTTCTTTGTCAACAGACCGCATCAAAGCCAGCTTGCTGAAGATTATTCCCACTACCCTCGGCAAGGAGGCGCTATTGGAAGCTGAAGTGGAGCTCAAGGCTTATTGGGAACGCACAAATCCTACTTTGAACCTAAATGTAGTCGTTGCTGAAGGAGAAGAATTTCCCCTGCAGTGGTCTTTCGAGGTATGTGTTTTTTCCTCAAGACTCTGGTCTGCGTAACAGCTGTTTTTTATTCTATTATTTTCTCTATAGCTGCTACGTCTCAAATGCGAAGCTTACTCGACTTTGAACGATTCCGATGAAGATATAAATGCTGAGACTCGTCTGTCTGAGCGAATGAGGGAATTGGGATTTGCATTGCCGCCCCCTGCAGTTCTTGTGGCCCCCGCCGCACTTTATCTGACAGCAATCATCGAGTACGTTTCCCAGTGCCCGCTTGTCAAGTACCATCTCATCACGTCAAACTCATCAGATACATGTGCGAGTGCGCCTTTTCCTTTTATGTACTTGTTACGTTTTGACGCTCAAGCTATGTTCAGACATATTCTCTCAAATGTAAGCCGCGTCGTTGCGCGCGATAGCAGCAGGACAACAGCTACCCCACATGATTTATTCGTCGCCCTTTGCGAAGACAGCACCATTTATAGTACATTCAAGTCCATGAAAGGTAAGAGTCGCAACTTTTCTGCTTTTGTCCTCCGACCTTGAGACTTTAACCGGAACAAGTGTATGACCAAATCGAGAACTTGCTAAAGCCCTCAAGACCACAGCGAAGTAAATCATTCTCTCGTGATAAATTGGTCACCACATCGCGCACACCATCTCTTCACTCCGACCTATCTGTCTCTGTCCGTGAAACCACCTCGACACAAGCTCAATCCCGTGTACGCATGTCGTCCGACTCTCTTATATCCGGGGCCACGGCTGCACAGACACCCTCAAGGGCTTCTATGGAGAGGACTAAGATGAAGTTCTTTGGCCACGCTAGGAATTTGAGCGACTATGCTGCTGATTCCTCAAATGGGTACAAAAAGACAGATTCGGCTGTCAATGATGGGGCTAAGGGTTATGCGGATAGTGTGCACGAGAGTCTGGTAGACTCGGAGGTGAGTGAGAGCTGGGTGACTATACTTCCCCAGCTTACTTAAGATGAATAGGATCAAGCCCTCAAGGACGAATTCGATGAACTGATGCGCTCTGGAGCTACAATGAAAGTCTCTCTTACCCCGGACAGGCTCAAGTCGATGGAGGTTCGTGATACGCGTTTGTTATATCTATGCACCCAGTAATTGTACATCTACAGGTGTACAACAAGGAAAAGAGCCGACGCAGTACTCGACGATCGACGAACAAACGAGATGCTGTAAAAGGAAATCACGATGAAGAGCCACCCTTACCAGACAATGATTCCAAACGGTCACATCATGTGCCATCCCTAACCCATGTCGACTCCATCGTTGAAGATGAAGAAGATCCTAATACTGGCAATTCTATCACCCAGAAATCATCTTCCCCCCATGAACTTGGACAATTATCAGTCCCAAATTCAGCTGACAAGCATGGTCGTTCGCGTTCCCAGTCTACCTCACAGGTATCACAAGCTGCTCCCTCGATCCTTGTACGGAAGTCGTCCTGGAACTCGTCTTCGAAAATGCGCCCACCTGTTATGCAAAAAAGAGACTTGTCTGGTCCAAAACAAATGGGTTCTGAACAATCTTCCCGCACGCGGAAGCTTCAGCGCAATATCGAGAACATGGATCTTGACGAGATCATGAATGGTTCAGACGAGGAAACAGAGGAACCCCCACCGCCACCATCGAGCTACAAAAATCCCACACGAGCCGTAACCAGTCGAAAAGTATCGTCCAGTGCGCGGGAGTTGATTGATTTCCTGGATGAAGGTCCCCCCCAAGATGCACAATCAGCACGACTCGAGGTTACGACCAGTCCATCTTTCTCAAAGCCAAAGCCTGGACCGTTGCAACGTATGGTGCGCCGATTAGCGGGAGGCTCTTCAGCTGAGCGGTTGCGCGAAGAGCCTGGCGCAGCAGGAAAATCCCCTCTGATGTCTCCTCCAGGCACCCCGAAATGGTCCGGTCCGACACCCCAGCCACCCTACACTCCGACTTCTGTATCATCTGTAAAGAATTATCCGAACGTTATCGTTGGTACTCCTCCTCGCCCTCCACGGCTTGCTCAGCCTGCCAAGCCCGTTTCGCCTCCAATCTCGCCCTTGGAAGAACAAGCAAGTGTTGACGAGCGATGGTCTCCTCCCAAGGTGAAGGGCGCACGAAAGGCTGTCCCATCGTTTGATTTACCCAAAGGAGAATCTACGATGCTTGCTCCGCCTATAAGATTGTCTGGTCGAGCAAGCCGGGCGACCGAGTCAAAGGAGTCTCTGAACTCGGTTAGTACAGGCCCTACCATGACAAACGGACATGTGAATGGGAATGCAACGAACCTGGCACCTGTAGAGTCCAAGGAATCTCCAACTACTACAGAAGAAGGCGTTATCGTGCATCTAAAGCAGGTTCCCAAGCCGCAAGAAATTCGCAGGTCTGCGCCGCTGTTGGCCACGGATCGCGTCGATGAACTTCGGCGTTTGCTTTCAAATGCTACAACGGCAGATGAATGTCGCCTCCTTGTTGACATGTTTCTTGCTAGAATAGGTTTTCCGGTAAAGCGTGTCGGAAACACCAATCCTTATCCTCTCCCTACACCAGATCTAGAATATGAGGCCGCTGAGAACTCCGTTGTTGAAATGTTGCTGAGCGGTACAGCTGAACCGAAATCTTCTCGTCTTACACAGGTCGACGCCTCAGAACAGCAAAATAGCGATTCGTTATTACCAGACGTACATTCCCCATCTGAGGCCTTCAATACCTCCCAAGATACCCAACTACGACAACACTCTCCGCGAACGCTCATCGTTGCATAACTTGCAATAGATAGCGGAGTCGCACTCGGTTATTTGTTTGTCCTACTGCATTTTCTGTTCTTTTTCCCATTGTCTTTTATTCCGGTGTTCATTACTGTACTAACTTCAGTCGGGTGGTTTCTTCATTTCGTAATGTAGATGGCATTGACTTTGAATTATTCGTGCTTTATATGTCTACTCATTTGCTCTGTGGTACGGCTGGTTTATGTTTGTAGGGTGGGCATAAATACATTATTATCGGCGATCTCGGTTCATTGGCTCTAAGGATACTGCAATCCCCATAGATGCAAGCTCCGCACATAGATACTTGAACACGTAAGGGATCGCAACAACATCAAGATCGCCACCCCTGGAAGTTGAGCCCAGGAAACTGTTTGAAGGAATACTAACTCGAATATTGGTTTGTATGGCAGCTGCATCGCGAACATGGTCGTTCGCAAGCGCTTCGCGAGCCACTCGATCTTCTTCCTCTGCCACGACGCGACACACACGGCAGTATTCACCTCCGGGACCAGTCGATTTGGTAACATTTGTCGGCCCGATTACAGTTGATCCGAGACTGATGTCATCGTATCCAAGTGAGATTAGGCTACCGCACGTTCGACAAACCCAGGCCGTTGAGTAATCAGAGCAGTTCATCAGTCTGTCTTGGAGTAGGAATGAAGTTCCGTGGGCAATAAGAGCATCCCGCTCCATTTCACCAAAACGGATGCCACCCGCACGTTTGCGTCCCTAGAAGTGGTATTTGTTTTTATAATTAGCAATATGAACAGTTTCTCCCCAGGAGAATGGAAGTACCTTCACTGGCTGTCGTGTTACAGGATCCACTGGTCCTGTTGTTCGCACTTGGAATTTGTCCATTACCATGTGTCGTAGGCGCTGATAGTAGACAACGCCGATATAAATATCGGCAGCGAACTCTTGACCAGTGATACCGGAGTACATAGGCTCGTTGCCAAAATAATTGTAACCGGCGGCAAGGAGTTGATCACCAAAGTATTCAATTGCAGTGTCTTCCTCTGTGAACCTTGTGACGACTTGAGCAAGAGACAACCGATAGAGTCAAGGGAAAAAACACTGACTGAAATGGTGTAGCATCCTGTGCCAATCCGTGCATAGCGCCAGCTTTGCCTGCCATACTCTCCACTAACATGCCAATCGTCATGCGACTGGGAAACGCGTGAGGATTGATGATAATGTCAGGTTGCATGCCACTCTCAGTAAATGGCATATCTATTGCTGGCCATTTTTGCGAGCAGACACCTTTCTGCCCATGACGGGAGGAAAATTTGTCGCCAATAACTGGCGCCCGAGTTATCCGTAGGGTGATGTGGAGTTTCTGCAATTCAGAATCACCCGTATCGTTTCCTGAAGTCGATTACAGTATGAAAATAACAAAGAACCCAGCGAATACAAACCTAGCAATCGCACTGCGTCAACGTAAGCCGCTTCATCTCCCTTATATTTGATGAATCGAGTCCGTCCAGTAGTATCGTCGACGTAGGCGGCGATAATACTATTTGGGGATAAGAACGCGCCAACTAAGGGCATTCCATCTCTATCAATAGTTGCACAGCAAGGATGTTGACGATCTCCTTCAGTATGAATCTCGGGTCCTAGGCCAAAATGAAGGATGGGAGCAGAATCTGAACGGGAGGCGCCACGAACGTCTTTTAAGTCAATGATTTGAGATTTATAAACGGTGCCATAAGCAAATCCACGTTCGTGCGCCGACTTGTTGAGGATCATAGCGTCTTCCATGTCGTAGCCTGTGTAGGAAATGACTGCAACGACAGCGTTTGTACCATTTGGAAACGAGTCCATGCCGTACGTATTGTGAAGCAATGGTCGAACGACTGGACTTTGACCAGTTTGCAAATAATAAAGTTTGTTATCCGTTCTATGCCTTATTGCTGTTGACGGCGTACCCATGGTTTGTTTTCCCATCTGTCAAAGAGGTAAGCAATCTTGCATCTAACAACCTGATTGCTGTGGCATACCTGGCATTGATAGATGTTACGAGGACTCTGTTACAGACCTTTGTCAGCCTCACGGAAAGGTGTGTAAAGTAAAGGATAAATACCTGGTTGAAATCTGAGAATGGAGTTAGGTTTGCAAGAATCGAGAGAAAGTTCGTAGGCGCATGTTCCACGTGAGTAGACACTCCAGTCTCTACTTCTTCGGGCGTGCATGCTATATCCATGTACACTTGCTCGAATGAACCCACCTGATCATCCTGATTATTTGCAAGGTATCTCACTGGACGCATCATCCTTGACCGAGAAGCGAAGAGATATAGGCCGGGATATTGCCCGCCTTTGGACAACGGCACGAAACCTATTTCGAGATCCAAAGGAATCTTGTGCGATCCCTCGGTTTTCCAAATACGCAAGCTTGTTGCTAATTGTCTAGCGACTGTGGCAGGAGCCCATCCAATCACACGCCCATCGAGTTGGATACAGATATTTTTCTGACCATCTACAGAGGGAGTGAACACCTGAGTCATTCCATGTGAAGCCAACAGAGCTGGGATATGGGAAACAGGATGCACGGCGGTGACAATTCGGCAAGTTCGTGTCAGGTGGTTGAGTAGGCCACAGGGAGCACCATCCGGAGTGTGTACGGGACAAAGGAAGCCTGTATAAGTACGTCACAATCCGAGTGCATGTAACAACAACATATTTTATTCACCCCATGCTTCCGGTAGCAACTTCCGAACAGTTGTCGTCTTGAGTTCTGCAAAGAAAGCACCACGGTGTATTGATCTGAAATGGCTGATATATCGTTGCCAGTTCAACTTTTCAGCCACGATAGTGAATCCAGAAGCCTGTTGTAAATCAAGGCCTGTGGGAGACACAAGATTACCCGTAGCCAAGAAGTTGGCCATTTTTGCACCAATCTCGAAGTTGACACGTGACAGAACCTTGTTAATATATCGATCTGAGAAATTTGGTTATCGTTATGCCTATGATAAAGGTTTATGCTGAACCACACGCACTATCAAAGAAATCCATTCCACTGACGCTTGGATCTTTTACGTCTTGCGTGATTTGATTCCGAACCTGGTTTAAAGCTTCTTCAAGGCGTTCTTTGATGATCATGCCATACAGTGTTCCGGGAAGCAAAACTTCCTGATGTTGTGGCGAATCTGGATTGTCGACACAACACGTCTTGGAGACAAGAGCGTACAATTTGCGGAGCATGAACCTGAGTGGCTGTTGGATTGCATATATAACAGATCACGGACCTGTGTACTCACAGGAGCATCCTGAACTTATCTCTGGCAGTTTCGAGGTGTACGAGGACGACTTTCTGGATCATCCAGACCCCTACAGCCCGGTTGTTCCAGTCTTCGGGAAGGCCCATGACCACCCGGAACTTGTCACCAAGATACTCAAGACACTGATCTCCGGTGTAGAGATTGTACATCTTATAACTGCGCAACAAAAGCTCGACACGATCTGTCAAGAAGGTGTTGTCATAGTCCTGCATCATAACGCCTTCAAAAATTTCTTTATCAGACGCGCCGACTAAAGCTTTCAGAATGAGCATGATCGGAATGACGTATTCCTGCTTCCTCCAGCTAAATCGCAACATGGCACTACCATTAGAAAGATAATGCAGAGTATTAGTAAGGCTGGTTTGGTCTGGACGTACGCAACGGATTTGTGCAGCGTAAGGTGTGTATGAAGGCCCTCGATTCGTAAAGGACGACCGAAACAAAGATATGACGTGGTGTCGTCGGGGTAGAATGAGATATCTAATGAGTCTCTCATTCCCGTTGACGATAAAATAACCACCAAACTCTTCGGGCTCTTCATGATGAGCAACGAGTTCTGACGAAGACATAGCGCGTGTGTTGCATCGAACAGACTTGTAGAGGTTGTACGTAAATAGGAGAGAAAAACGGAGCATGAGATGCCAACTTGCCCGAACCATAATGGGCACCAAACCACAATCTTTAGTAGCCGAACGAACTACGTCGTCTTTGCCTTCAATTTGCCAACATAATTTGATCGTCATTCGACCTCGGTACGACGTTAGTCTCTCACGAGCCTATATGACCTACTTAGTTGCTTTCGGTTGTCAGATATAATGAACTCAGCAACCTCGGAAGGGAAAACCCTTCTCTTCTTTGCCGTTTGGTCTCTATCTGGTACCATGGGTCTTGCTATCGAGACCTGTTCTATCCATACTTATGCAAAAGCGGTGAACATCACCAAAATACAATGTTGTGGTGTACAACTTACTTCGCATACGATTGCCCCATCCTTCCGCACCACTCTCTGTTCCTGTTTGACCGTTTCCATCGAAAACGACACGTTCACCAATGTCTTTGAGGGCCAGAGAAAGTAAACCGCGACCATCATTGTCTCCTGGTGGAAGTCCAGAATCATCAAAAAGGGCATTAAATGATTCAATATGGGGAGTAACGAATTCATTTAGGATTGGAATCGACGCATCCTCGGTTGGAGGATGTCTAAAAATATTCTCCCTTTCTAGTGTCCTGAACGTACTTCTACGTCCCGTTGATCGCCCTGAGCCGTTTGGCATCGTTGGTAGACGAATAGGAAGGATGAATATTGCAGATGATGATCGACAGACTCCGCGACATGTAAATATTCAAGTTCAGATTGTAACTCAGCCAGTTAATTAGTCGACTGAACTCGAAGGGCACCTTGTTGCAAGTGACCTTACCTTTTTTCAATCTTTGAGCAACGACTCTGATGTTTGGTTCGTCGTGGACAAACCCCCAGCAAAATCAGCAGACGGGGTCTGCTTTTGGTCAACCGAGTGGCTTTGGTGGAAGTGGTGAGGCTACCATCACACTCTTCGCGACTTTCCAAATCAACTCACGTTTTTCATGTAGGGTTTGGCTCCAGTGGCGCTTTTGGTCAAAACCCACAACAACAACAGCAGCAGCAGCAGCAGCAGCCGCAACAGCAACCGCAACAAGGCCAACAACAACCACAAGCGAACCCAATGTTTGGAAACTTTGGCGGCACAACCGCTAACTCATCTAGTACGGGGTTTGGTACAGGAGGTAAGCCCATCTATCTCATCAGTTTTAGGTGGAATCGATTCATCTACATAACCCAGCAGGAAGTACCTTTGGATCCACGCCAACCACTGGAGGCACCTCGCTTTTTGGGGCACCTAAGCCAGCTACAGGATTCGGAACATTTGGCACCGGTGGGAGTGGCTCAACTTTCGGTAATCCCGGCGCATTTGGTCCGAGTAACAATACAGGAACAAGTGCGTTTGGACAGCCCAGCACCAGCACTACTACTTCTGCTTTTGGATCAAGTGGCGGTTTGTTTGGGAGTAATAAACCTTCGACGGGTTTCGGACCAGCGCAAGGTAAGGATTTTTCTATTGCTTATCTTGACTATACCGACGATCCGAACGCAGCAAATCCGAACGCGGGCCCTTATGATGGAGTCCCTCCAGTGGCCATGGGCACCTCAAATCCACCATACAGTGTATTCACCGAGAAAGATCAAACTAATTCAAGCATAACCCTGCAATATCAGAGCATAACATGTATGCCACCTTATCGGGGCACCTCGTTTGAAGTGAGTCCCACTTCGTTCCAGACGGCCGCCGGGAGTCGTGATCCTTCAGAACGCTCGAATCCTGACGTTATTAAGGAAATCGTCTTCGATCACACACCAACGGCGAGCCAGCTTGTTTCCTTGACTCACTGCCCTCTCGGTTACCCCTTAGGAATTACGTGTGCAAGATTATCAGCAGGGACGGAAGCTAGCTTCTGCGACGTCTGGCTTTGGTGCGGCTGCGTTTGGCTCTTCTGCTCAGCCTCCGAGCGGCGGTCTCTTTGGCCAGAATCAAACCAATCAGCCAACGACTTCAGCATTCGGCTCTTTCGGTACTAATACCACCAACACGACGGGTGGATTTGGTTCTTTCGGCCAGCCCGGCAATACAGCGAGCTCTACGGGTACTTTCGGAGCTTTCGGCCAGCAGCCGCAACAACAGCAAACATCAACGTTCGGGAGCAATGCATTTGGTGCAACGCAGCAGCAGCAACCCCAGCCAAGTTCGGGTGGATTGTTTGGAAGCACGAATACTTCAACATTCGGAAAGCCTGCTGGAACATTTGGTGAGTCTTGTGGTTTTTGTACACTCTTAACTTGGTTCGAGTGTTCTATGTAAGGTGCACCTGCAAGTGGGTTCGGAACAACCGGTGCTTTTGGTCAAAATCAGCCACAACCACAGCAGGCTACATCAGTATTTGGAAGTCAGCCACAACAAACCACTGGTTTCGGAAGTAGCGGATTTGGTAGCAGTACGTTGCATACGTCTCTGAGATACTGTTCCGTCTTAATTCGTGTCTAGGTGCCAACACAGGGACAAAATCCCTCTTCGGACAGCCACAGCAACCTGCGACAGGATTTGGGAGTACAGGATTGTTTGGCGCCCAACAGAATACGACAGGACAACAACAGCCGCAACAACCTTCCGCTGGTCTTTTCGGTGGCACTAATACTGGTGGGTTATTTGGTCAGAATACCCAGCAGCAACAGCAACAGCCATCGCAGCCTGGTCAATACACCAATTGTAAGTAATATTCTCTCATCATCTCCTTCATTTCGTTTATCGGTTCCCAGTGTTCGGAAGTGCTCAGCCACCGGCGCAGCCGTCCACAGGCTTGTTTGGCGCTCAATCATCAGGGCTCTTTCCAAATGCTGGATCTCAACAGCAGCAGCCTCAGCCTCAGCAGCAAAATACGCTTGGTGGCGGTATTTTTGGGAAGCCGAACACAAGTACAAGCATTTTTGGTTCATCTACCAATAATACAACTCCTGCTCAGACAAGCTCATTGTTTGGTGGGACACCCAGTCAAACTGCCAACCAGCAATCATCAGGCCTTGGTAATTCCTTATTCGGTAGACCTGCTGCTGCTACTCAGCCAGCGGGCCAGCAGTCACAAGGTGGCTTTGGTGGATCTTCCTTATTTGGTGGTTCGTTGGGAGGGTCGACTACCTTCTCCGGATCTGCCACTGTCCCAGGTGCCCAAGGTACTTTGACCGCATCCATCGATCAGCCTATCGGGACCAATCTTCCGATATTCTCATTGTTGCCCCCTGGCCCTCATGCTGTAACGCTAGATGGATCAAAGAAGAAAGTTGACTTGTTTGTTGATGTCCCAACTCGTTCACCGATTCCATTTGCACCCAGAGGGTCTGTTCCTGCCAACTCGAAGCTCAGAGGTGCACCACGTGGATTTGCATCTTCTTCATATCTTGGAGCATCGACCAACGGATTGAGTTCGAGTCTTTCATTTAACTCTGGCAAGGCGAATGCCCTAAGTCTTACGAAAAATCCAGGCGGTAGGAACGCATCTGGTGGAGAACCCCTATCTGGACCATCTCTTGGTAGCGGCGGACGGGAAAGCGTGAAGAAGTTGGTGTTCGACAAAAAAGTCGATTTACTCGAGTTGTCCGGTCATACCCCAAGCCCTAGTAATATCACTTTCAATCCGGCTTTGAGCGTTGCAGCCCGTGAGAAAGAGGCAGCTAACGGTCCACTGACTCAGGGGATCTCACGGACCGCGACATCGTCTGTTCCTCAGCCCCCCAGTCGTGCACCAAATCGATTTACGGCACAAAGCACCGGAGAATTGCTAGCGGATAAACCCAACAAGGAGCCCAAGGAAGGCGAATATTGGTCCAAGCCAGATATGTCTGTCCTTGCATCCTGGGGGCATAACGAGCTAGTCGCCATCGAGAATCTTATCGTTGGCCGTGTTGGTTATGGGAAAATCACTTTCTTGGAGCCAGTCGATCTTACTAATTCGGGTAGTGTCAAACAATTATTTGGCGATCTCGTTCGCTTTGAAGACAAGGAGTGTAGTGTTTATCCTGATCTGGACGACGTAGACAAGCCACATCCTGGATCAGGGTTGAACGTGAAGGCGAGGGTGGAGCTTATCGGATGCTGGCCATTGAACAAGTCTACGAGAGAACCAATCAAGGATGAAAACCATCCTCAGATGACCAAGCATATCAAAAGATTGAAGAATATGAAGGAGACACACTTTGAAGGATTTGATATGAAGCAGGGAAAATGGACGTTCACGGTTGATCACTTTTAGGCTTTGTTTATGCAATTACTAATGAGTCCATGATTATCAGTACATTACATGTGTGTTATCAGTTCATCGGTGTAACTACTACGTGTCAGCAATGCCTCCTATATATATTCCAGTGCGTCTTATCGTTAACAGTTTATTAGCATCGGTGTGGAAAAAGCATTCATAATACAGAGAGGTATGGAAATAGGTCAACGAAATGATTCCCCAGAGAAAGCACGATTGAGTGAAGTAGAACTTCGTCCTGTATTATTGTATGCACCACGAAGCGAGGTCGTGCGTGACCGAGTGGATTTAGGAGTTCCCCCCACAGTCGAGGGAGGTAAGGGCACACGGGTCGCCGTCTTCCCCGAACTCGCAATAGTGGAAGGAGGCAGTGGCACTCCTATGCTAGATGGCGTCTGCGCATAAAGAGCAAGAGGCGTTTTCGCTCTGGTGGCCAAGCTATCCGATGACAGACTCGACGAGACCTCGTCGTCAGAATCAGTGGAAGGCGGTTTTCTGTTCTTTTCCCTATTTGACCCTGATTTAACAGAGTGGGACTTCCTAGAACGGCTTGGTATAATGGGGATTACGGGCGCGGTATCAGGTTCTTCGATATTTCCACCGTTGTGGAAAGAATAGCCGGGTGTCATCTCTGCTAATTGTGATCTTGTCGTCGAACCCACAGTAGACGGGGGTAATGGGACGCCAGCAGGACTGAATGATACAAGGTTGAACATATGGCAACTTAGAGCAACTACAAACGCACCCGGTGGTCGGTACAAACCCGGGAGGAAGTTGGTTAACTACTTGAACCTGTGATGCTGGTGGTTCTTCTGCCGCGCGCGACATCGGACGGTGCGCATACCCGACGCTTAACATATCATCGCTGAGAACGCCACCTGCATTTTCTGGTGTATAACTGTTTGATGTCGGCCGTGACTGTATAATATTGGTTAAAAGGAGGACTGAAGTCGCGGAGTAAAGCAACTCACTGGGGGAACAATGTCAATATTATACTCTTCACTCGACTGTGAACTACTCTTCCTAAGATTTTGTTGTATTGGTGGCTCAGGATGCAATGATTCCACCGAACGGCACGTCTGGTGAGGGCTGTTATCCTGCGAATGCGAATGCTGGTCAGAAACACGAGATAATAGACAAGGAAGGATATACATTGAGACTTGGATGATGGGAGAAGTTGGGAGAAGGTGTAGCAGACGACCGTTCCTCAGCGATTGCATATAATGCACGCTCTCTAGCCTGCGCAGGTTTACTACTTGGGGAGCTGACAATCTCCATCTGTGAAATGGTGCTTGAAGCCTGGGAATCTTCAGAGCGACGGCGGACATGGCGCGGACGGCGAGGGGGAGAATAAGCCCCAGTTTCGCGGTCAGACACATGACGTTCGGAAGGGGGTGGTACCATCAATATGGGTTCTTCAGCTTCATGTACACGAGGAAGAGGAGGCGGAGCCCCAGGAGGACTTGGCTGAGGGGCTAATTCATGTGGAGCAGGTAACTTGATGCTGCCTTCCTCGGATCTAGGTATTAATCCATCCGGAGGGTAGGAAACCTGTGGATGTAACACTGGGGTTGGCATTTGCTTTGTAACCTGCACTGGACGCACGATGGGCGGCGACTGAACATGTATAGAAGGAACAAATCTTGATTGAGGCGATGCAATTCGCGCTGGAGTTGCTATAGGAGGGGGAACAGGAACATCGCGATCTGGAGGGTCTGTAAAAGTGGGAGCTTTCGACTTGTGGGTGGCACTTGAATGCATGCTCGGAGGACTAGGCGACTTCGCAGGAGTAAGAGGGCGACTTGGACCACTGTTTGTTGAGTGACCTTCGTTGCCATACATGACCTCGTCTTCATCTACTAATTCTTCCATAGTAGCTCCCACGGGCAAAAACCGACTGTCTGCATAGCTAGCTTCACGGCCTTGCCTGTATCCGATATCCTGTCCTCTCGCCAAACCTTCTTCAATTCCTATCCTTCGACCTTCCTCTCTAGCAATATCGATCAACCTTTGCTCCTTCAGCTTTCTCGCCGTGTCCCTAGCCCTGGCCGCGGCTTCTTCGGCATCAATCCTCTGAGAGTCAATGTCCCTCACAACTTCCTGCGCCTTCTTAATTTGCTGCTGTGCATTGTCGAATTGAATTCTGTAAAGCCTCAATTCCTCCCTGATTCTATTGGCCTCTTGTTCCACAACCAATTTGGTTTCTATGGTATTCTTCAGCCGAACAGCAACATCTCGGGCACGTCGATCCGCATCGTCTGCCCGCCTAGTCTCATCCCGGAGCTGATTCTTCATCATCGCGAGCGTCTCCCGCAAATTCGTGGTTTCCCGTTCTTCCTCTACGAGCATCCTCGCAAGGTCCCTACTGGTCAGCCCGCCGTACGTGGAGCTTCTTCGTTCCTTGGATGGACGCTGTGAACGCAGAGATGGTGGTCGATTGCGCGAACTGCGCGAACTGTCGTCGAGTTCTTCATAGTAGTCATCATGAGGCGGAGGCAGGTTCACAATGAGTGACGGAGAATCCATATCTGGCGGAACCCATTGACTCAATAGCATCAACCCCAACTCTTGATATACAATTCTTGAGGGACCACATACCTTGTTCTGGCAGTAATCAGCAGCAGGTAGTATGTGCCTGTTAGTGTTAATGTGTTGCAAGAAAAGGATGTGCGCCCGCGCGGATATGAGTGCGCTTTTAGTGAGACTACTAGTTGGATCAACTCATTATAAACGCGCGAGAGAATAAAAGAAGCTATCCGTTCTGGTCGACAATGGATGAACACGCGTTTGATCAGGTGACCATGGAAGGGAGAACGAGAGATTTCATTTTAACGCTACAGACTAACGGTTGTGAATCAGGATGCGGTAACTACGAGCAGCTACAGAAGAAGAAACCGGAATTTAAGAGAAGAGTGTTTGTCTTTGGGTGTGAAAGTGAGTATGGGATGTGATGCATAGATAATTGAAGGTGAAAAGGAGATCATAGGGCACATTAATAACTTGGGTCCCAAGCAGCTGGCAAAGTCTTTCTTCTAGTACACTGAAGACTAACCGACCAGACAGTCCACAGCCATATGACAATTATGTTGATTTGGACCATGGGCGTTGAAGATCCCAACAACTCCACTGCTGAGTCCCGAGTAAGGCATAGTAGTACTGATGCATCCCCCTCATGTGTATTGGTCAGAAATACATCAGCTGGGCTCAGTGTTTTTGCGGTCGAATGCAATGGGTGGCCTGTGTTCCTTGATTTTTTTTTACCAATTTCCCAAGTACAGATTCGTCCTCAGTCACAACAAGTCCATTATTCTGCCATTGGCAGACTTTACAAGTAATTTTCTTTCACCACAATAACAGATGTTTACACGAATATTGTAAGTATAAATAGGGTCAACCTAAGCGCACACAAATCGTCATGAAAGAGAAACTGAATCTCAGTGTCCATCCTCCACGAGAACCCAGGCAAGTTAATGAACAACTCAAAAACAGAAAAATTGAAACAACTATCAACTAAGAAATGAAATAGATCTACTTCATAAGGAATATGTAACCCAAAGAAAGCAAAACGCAACGACTCGAAACATTCAGGGAGAGCACCTAGTATATAGAATGGAATGGAGAGGTGAGGGGAGGCAGGCGAATCGGACTAAACAACGGAACAGGGTGGGCAGTCGAAAGGATATACATGGGCACACAAATCTTCGGGTACAAAGAACGCTCACTAGCAGTACTACACATGTGCCCGATCAACGGCCTGTAAAAAAACATCTGATTGGATGAAAGCAGCTTGAGAAAAAATATCCGTGCAGCAAAAGGTCAACTGGAGCTCTTGAGTTCACTTTCGAAGCGGATAGTTTTCGTGCAACTCTTTGTCAAAACCGAGAGGGTATGACGACAGGTCTCTGGTCAACGCCAACGTATCCAAACTCGCTCGCTGACGTCCGTTCTCGGAAGCTGGCGTGGTGTTGGCGGTCAAAGTATCTTGACTTGAGGTGTCGATTTGAAATGGGAATGAACCCAAACCCGCAGACAGGGTGGATATTTGTGACCCAGTGGACATTCCTAGCGTACGTCTGTCTGGGGGATTGACCAATGTAGGCGATGGCTGACTCATTTTTTCTTCAGTAGCATTTGAAAACTGCTGTTGGGCCAACGGCGATCGAGGTGCTACTCTGGCCGGTCGATCTGATATAGGCGATGGAGGAACGAATGGGAAGGATTCAAGAATGGAATCCGCTCTTGTAGAAGCAGTGGACAAGACTGAGCCGCCCGAGACCCTATGATCTGCCCGGCGCATTGCATTTGACGCCTTGTCCTGCTGTTGCTCAAACGTGCTTACGTTGCTACCTGGTGCCGGAGTAGATACCAATCGGGCGCTTGTCATCCTATGCAAAGTCTTCGGAGAGTCTATAGCTGCGGGTAACATTGTTGGGGTTGCGGCAGGACTGAGTTGTCGCAATCCAACTTGCACCCGTGTGGCGCTACCAATATCGGCAATAATCGAACCGGCCTGGGTGCTTAGACTTGTAGGTCGACTCTTGTCACTGCTACGAGCCCACGGCAACGAAGGTTCATCTGGTGACCACTCAGATGTAGGTGATGCAGTTGGTGTGTGCGTGGAGGCTGAATAAGCAATTGGCGAAGCTTGCGGAGAATATAGAGGAGGGGAACTTTTGTCTGCAAAGGGATTGTGGCGGACAACAAGATCTTGCTCTTCCCTTAACATATCAGCAGGGCCGAAAGAGGAACCGGCGAGGGGTGAGCGGATGACTGGTTTGCTAGTCAACGTGGATTTGAAGCTGTCTGCAGACCCGGTGCCTGGCGTAGAAGGGGGTGCTTGAACAACTTCCGCTTTGACAACGCCTAGAACTTGCCTAACCGTGCCTCTAGTGGGGGTAACGATCATAGGGACTTCATTTAGGAAATCGCTGCTGTAACTCATATTGGACACGTAAGAGTTCCTGTTGGAAACCTGTGAACCAGCGCCTGATATTTGGGTGCCAGAGGGCGTGCCTTCCCTCGATACATTGAGATGATCGAGGTTTAGATCAAGTTCAGGTGAACGACCGGGTCGAGTAGGATTCTGATTGGTGGAAGATGGGATAGACGAGGACGTTTGTGACATAGATGGCACAGAACCGGGGGCTACAAGTGCGATCGGAATAACGTTTGTGCCTTGAGTACCAGTGGATGTCGTTTGTATCGAGTGGGAATCCTCGAATGGGTTGGAGTGAGTAGACTCGTGCGATGAATTCACAGGAGACCCAATAGCCTGACCGTATTGCGCCGTATCGAGATTAATGGTAGAATTCGACAACGTGGTATAAACCCGAATATTATTTTGATCAACGACTTCGGCTTTTTCATTAGGATCTGGTCTACCAAGAACGTCCTCGGCACGTGCTGGGAGCTCTTTTGGTTCGTCAGCGCGAGCAAGGGCCCTCTTGCGCAACAAGCGGCGACGGTACCACCAAACGAAGCCAGCGGCAACAGCCAGAAAAACAAGAGCTCCAACTATGGCGCCCGCTAAAGCACCTGCGCTGACACCACCACCGGATGAATTTGGGGATGTAGAATTGGGAACACACTGGTTATGAGGACAAGCGTCGCAAGACCTGAATAACGAACACGTCAAAAACAGTAGGAGTAAGAAGGACAGTCCAACAAACATGCTTATCAGGATGCAATTCTGATTATTGCTGCAATTGCACGGGGCTGGAGCAGGGCAGTCGGTGACGCAGTCATCCCTAGCGAAAAGAAGGTGATCAAGTCTCATGGTGTAAGTAGGGAAAAGATATGCAGAGGAAGGAGCGTGAGGGTTTGCAAAGAAACACAACAAATAGAATGTGTGCGACGCGCCCTTGGCCAGCAACGTCGGGACCAACGATGAATGAAAGCGACTGTTAGTTGATAGTTGATGGACACAGAATCCACCGTGACGGTGGTGAAAGAGGGTAGTCAAAGAGAATGGTGACAACCATGTCACAATATGTCACGCACACTCCGTATAGTATTTGACCAAGCGCATTGCCTAATATGTAACTAATAAGTCCGATGATCTTTAGGCATAAAGAATGTTACTATATGCGTATGTAATTGCAGAATTGGGGCAGAGCGCAGTCTTTGATCATCATCCGCAAAAAAAAAGACACGTACTGGTGGATGGTTGGGACATGGAGATATGGCTAAGCACAAGGCTGAGTGGAGTAGAGCCAGTAGACACAACCGCCCAAAACCGACGATCTTCCTTTTTCAGAAAGCAAGATCACGATCGGTGCCTGGTCTAGACGTGCCTACTGATGGGCCTGCAGCGGCCACCTGCGTGATAGTTGAATACTTGAGCAATTATTCGAGACCCTTGACGCAGCCTGTGCCCCAGCCACGATTCGTCCAGGAGACGGGTGTCCAATTCTGTCCTGCCACAACTCAGCTGAGAGAGGAAAGCCCAAGGCTCGGCATACTCAATCATTGGTTAAACTATTACGCCCAAGATGAAACGCCCGGCCAAGAGAGCCAACAAGTCCGGATGAGGCCACCTTCTGACCCGGGGTCTGTCCGATTCCCGCCCCGGTCCCTCTCAAGCTTCAAGTTTGAAATCTAAACTCTCAGTCATGCAGGTCAGCGTCGAAAATCTTACATATGTGCACCGAGTCGGGCACGATGCCGCTCTGAAAGACATCACTCTCCATCTGGAAACAGGGTCTAGAACTATCCTCATCGGTGCAAATGGAGGTTGGAAATCACATTTCAAGTCTGAGCATCTTATCACGATCTAAAACCCCCTTCACAATATAGCTGGCAAATCAACTCTGTTGCAGATCCTTGCCGGCAAGAGACTTACCCACGGCCCTGCAAAAGTTCTCATCAAAGACAAAGATGTATTCAAACAATTCCCAGACGGCGTTACTTTCTTAGGCACCGAATGGTACAATCTCTCCTGTTGTTCTCCGCTTCATTCGCCAAAAGTCTGCTGATAACGATTCCAGGGCTATGAACCCTGTCGTTCGAAGTGATATCATAGTTTCTGATTTTCTCGATTCCGTCGGCGGCTATCGGCACAAGGAAAGACGTGATCACCTCTTAGATCTTCTCGATATCGACCTTGACTGGCACATGCATAACATATCTGATGGCGAAAGGCGTCGTGTTCAACTCTGTATGGGCCTTATGGCTCCATGGGATATCCTCCTCCTAGACGAAGTAAGCCTAAAACCACCATCATCGTATATACAACTCCATTTGACACGACTCTTCACAAGGTCACTGTAGATCTAGACGTCCTTGTCAGACACGATCTACTCACCTTCCTCAAGCAGGACAGTGAAACTCGGGGTGCGACCATTCTATGCAAGTATCTATTTCTCTCGATGATCCCTTTGTTCACCTCATTTGATATCAGACGCGACTCACATTTTCGATGGCCTCAGCGAGTTCCCTACACATGTTGCACATATGCGCTTCGGTTCCTTTGTTCAACCCCCCTCTCCATGGCCATCCACCAATAACGGCACAGACTTTAATAGAACGTTATACGATGTGGCCTTGCAATGGCTTACCGACGATAGAGAATATCGACAGCATTTGGAACGCAGAGGTAGGAAACTCAGAGGCGCCAGAAGGGACCAGATAATTCCTACCGATTCTGAAACATTCTACAAAAGGTAAGGGACAAAAGAAATACCCACATGTCTGATCAAACCCCTAATTTCCTCAACAGATATGACTACTCTCACTAGAAAACTCGGGGCTTCCAAACACGAGCTCAACCTCTAGATAAGCATGATACGCTCACAATTTCCATTGTTTCAACAGCAAATACCAGAAGAATCATACACTCTACTTCTTCATCATTCAAGAATATTCTCGTCGTTTAGCATTCCTTCTATAACCAACGTATCCAATTACGAGTTCAACCTCAGTTTCAGCAGCAACGAGCTTACTTACATACCTACATCATCTCCCCTTCACAGCATCATACGCCTCGTATCACATCACCTACTCCATCGTGCAGCATACCATCAACTGTGTATCCTTAGCCTCTCCTTCTGCATAATAAGAAAAAACAATCGAACGTGTTTTTGTTATCTGGGCCCTTTGTTGTACCTTACTAGATTGAATATCTGTCGACCAGAATCATATAACAGTATCTAGTCAACAACTCTGAACTCAAAATCCTCGGTGGTTTACACCGAACGACGGGCCGTGCCACATCTTTCTACAGATCATGTTTGGCTATCTCGCTGATGTGATGACACGCCGCTACTATACGCGACGACACAGCAGTGCGGTGGAGATGCCGCCGGGTGCGATCCCGGCGCATAAACTAGGAGTCATGGCAAATAGTGCGCACACGCCCTAACTACTTACACACCAGTCGATATAGAAACAGAGTGATGAGAACACCACCAATAGAACCTGTATTGTTGAAATAACTCGGTCTCGGAGCTTCTCTAGGGTCGCATAGTACAAACCTCTGCTTTCATTGATATTAAAACCTACCAGTCTCGACCGTAACACAACGTTACACCTGTCGGCACCCTAGTACTATACATGTGGTAGTAGTACATACTCATAAACGTGTGCCCGCCGATGTTATGATGTTCTCACATAATGATAATATGCCCAAAGACTATTGAACAAAAAACATAGATCAGAAATATGCGGTTTCATGTCAATGGACGCAAGCATAAGGGTTATTGTTATTGTGGGCGAATTTTTGCTGATGCGGCCGGATCAAAAGGAAAAGTATAGCAAAGGAAGATCCATATGTAGTTTACCTTGAATGCTCTTGCGATGGAAAGATCTAGTAGTATGAACTCTTTATAGATAGCCTTTAGGAGCTTGGAGATCGGCATCAAAGTTACCATATTATATACGAGTTCTTTCGGACGGCTTTGAATGAGTTGCGCCCGAAGGGGGGTGGGGGACACAACTTTTAGTACTTCAGCACTACACGACGGTGAAAGCTGGTTTCAAGTCTTGCGTGGACTTGTCCATGAGCGTCAGGACACCCGCAAGGGAAAGCCTTCAATCAATCCGATGGATCACAGCAGAAGAGAACTTGGAAACGACATACTGTTCGAATAAAATTCAAACTCGGCAGTTAACGATGCATATTATACAAAAGTAAAGTATAACTTGGGAATTCCGAAAAGCGAAGAAATTCGTATCCGATAAACACCGTTGTTACGGAAAGGTGTAGATAGAGCAGAAAAGTACCAGGACGCAAGTGCTCAAGCGATAAGAAAAGATGAATTTAACAGTTGAATAATGTGACGGAAAACTGGTGCAATCAGTCCAAAAAGACAGACAGGTCGACAGCGAGTGGAGTGAAACTACAAACAAAGGCGAAAGTCATGATATACAAATGCTTGATCAGTTTGTAACTGTCGGTCGATGGCGGATGGGTGTCACGTCGAAGGATTGTCGCAATGGCGAGTAAGAGGTAGAACATCATCTTGAGTAACTAGTGGTGTTCACCACCTTGTTGTAAGGGTTCAGGTGACGTACACGATGACCTCCACAGTTCCCTCTTGTTATCCAGGTCCAAGCTAGCAAGCATTCCATTCAAGTCTTGAATATTATCTTGCTTCCCGTGTTCTGCCTGCTCTTGACGTCCAAGTGGTGTCTTCCGGGTAGGTGATGCACGCTGGATTCGGCTAGTCCCATTCTGATAACTAGAAGATCTAGCAAGATGGGTTGCAGATCCTTCGAACGACGGTCCTAATCTCTGAGAAGGACTGCTTGGATTTCCATTTTGCGTAGCGTATGCAGCAGAGTCTACGGGCGACGTATTCCCGCTGTTATCCACCTCGTTCTGGATATCTCCAGATTTAGACCCAATGTTCTCAGATTGATGAGGAAGCGACCCCGCAAGCTCGGACGATTCACTTTTTTCGTAGGATTCGGAAAATACATTTAGTTCCGGCGAGAAGGGCGAAAAGTTGTGGAACGACTGAGAGCGCATGATTTGAGCATCAATAGGGTTCAACTGATCCATTGTCGAATGTAGTAAGTGGTCCCTGCGATCGTTCATGCCCCGAGGCTCTGGCAATGCGTTGATGTTCATATGCGAAGGTGGTTCAGGATTAGTCAGGAATCGTGTCAATCCGAGTTTCTGAACTAGATCTAGAGCTTGCTCTGGAGAAATGGATGGCACGCTCGCTTGGGGTTGTATTTGAGAAGGGACAGGCAAATATTGCGTTTGTGGCCCATGTTGCTGTGGTTGTCCATGTGCAGACTTAGGGTGTTGCATATGACCTTGCAAGGCAGCTGTTTGCGCCGCCTGTGCAGCAGCCTGGGCTGCCTTATCTAAATAGGCTACAGTAAGCCTCGAATCGGGGTCAAATAAAAACATTCTACTGACATTGACTACGACCCCAACTTAGCCGTATTCTGCTACCGCCAATAGGGAATCCCTGCATTTTCTCGATAGCCTTTTCAGCATCTGGCTTCCTGATGAACTGAACAAAGCCACAATTCTTGCCAGCAGGAACTTTCACCTACATGACGATGAGAAGGAGGCATCTGAATAATTACGCTACATACATAGTGAATCTCCCCGAAAGGTGCAAAGAACGTTCTGAGAGTGTCTTCTGAAATTAATGGCGAGAGCCCGCCTACAAATACAGTAGTATTGTAGGGGTCGGAAGATGACAACTGTTCTCCATTTGGACCAATGAGATTTGATAATATTGCTCGCGCCTGCGCGTGATGTTTCCAAGACTCCTCGGAAATGATGTACCTCTGAGACAATGAAGTTTGCTCCTGCACCAGCTGGTCAGCGAAAGCTGCGGTAATCGAATTGCTTCCTGAAGGCGACCTATTGACAGCGCCACCATAACTTGGTCCATTCCGGGGGTTTGTCGTGTCCTTGGATGTATTTGACGTCATTGTAGAAGGATCAGCTTGTGTTGAGCTGAGCGACAAGAGCGACGGCGATGAACTAGATCTGTTAAGGTTTGATCCTGCAGCTTTGTTAGACGCTAGAGGAGTAGAAACGCTATGCGCTTGTACGGTTTTGTTTGGGGGTATTCCAAGCGACGCTCGATTATGGGTAGTGTGCAAAATGTCGATCACATCGGAAGATGGACTGGGTTCGAGTTCTGCAGATGAACCTGCAATTGGAGGCAATTTATACTTGGCAGTAGCTGGAGAGATACGCACTGCGCTTTCGCGTCAGACTGACGAAATAATGAAAGCAACAGGTAACCTACTCGGACGCGAGAGGCAATATAAACCGTGCATTTCTATCAGTGCTCGTTGCTGGTCTGCTTCGTCAGTGAATCTACCATGCATTCAGTTCACAGTGAAAATTCCCACAATAGAGAGTGAGCATGCCTGACAAAGCCATAACCCCTCGACACGCCAGTGACGGGATCTAACATAATTTTCGCACTTTTGCAGCTTAAAAATGGTCTAAGAAACCGGGGCTCTCTGTCATTTCGGAGTCCGAGGACAGGATTACGGAAAACTGCCACGAGATCCGAATTGGATACCTCTGGGGCAAGATCGCCTACGAATATACTATATTCCTTGGAGAACTGCTGCTGGGACTGTACGAATTGTGGTTGGGGCTTAGCAGCGACATGCGCAGACGCTATGGATGAGGAAGTGGGAGTAGAAATGGGAACGGCAGGAGCCCAGTTGAGCACAAATGGTTTGCTTGAGTTGGGCATCGTAATGTTATCGCCTTGAATTTGATTGAGAGCAGCGGCAGCTTGTGAATGAGATGCAAAGGAAAGAAAACAATATCCAGGATTGTTCACTTGCCGACCCGTTACAGGGTCCGGGGGAGGACGAGGAACTTTGATATTGACAGGATCCAAGCTCAAGATTTTGCAAACTTGCTTCGCATACTCTTCGTCCATCCAAGGCTCTAGCTCACCCCACCAGAGTGTATAACGAGGTTCGCCTGCTATAGGGGTGGGCTTTGATTCGACATTTAGTTGAGTGCTACTTGAATTAGGGTGAGAGGGCGGACGATTCAAGTAGGTATCACGATCATTAAAAGGAGTGTGAGAGATGTTGAAGTGTGGTGTATTTGGGAAGGAATATCCGATATTGGTAGGCCTAGATATGGATGACGATGATGTAAATGAAGGGTGGATGGGATGGTTTAGAGCAGAAGATGGGTCGAGTTGGTGGGGGTATGGAGTATTGCTGATTAAAGTTACTGGAGACGACCCGTTATCTGCCTGGATGCTACCACCGCAATGATCTTGTACAGTTGGCGATCCCGGAAAGTAGCCAGGGGACATCAGAGTCGGTTTCTCGTTACGGTCCAAGGTCCATTGAGTTGTCGTCGGCCGATACTGGACAGCATTGAAAGTCAGGGAGGGAATTGTCTGGTGACGATGTTGCTGATCTTTGTCGCCAAATAGCGAGTCAAGACTATGGATTTCGGGGTGAGGCATGGGGAGGTGAATGAATAGACTGGACGGATCGGTAACGTTATATTATTTAAGCTATTCCCCTCGAAGAGAGTCTAAGCAACGTGTAGCGATTCAAGATTGGATAGCAGAGGAGTAAAGAGGAAAGAAGAGAAGCAGAAACGGTAAACAGAGCTTTGACGACGAGCGAGCAAAGGGAAGAGAGGATATCGGTGAATGAGAGAAAGCGATAGATATTCGACAGCGAAAACGAGTTGAAAGGATGATAACGAAGAGGACTTTGTTAGAGATAAATGATTTGCTGGACGCGGGCCAAGAGGAGGAGCAAACGCGAGAGGATGTGAGGGCCCATTGCTTGGGCTAGTCTTCAATTTATCCGATCCGCGCGGTTCTGTCCATTTTGGAGCAGACAAAGAGAGACTTGTCCTCCTTGAAAGCCTGTGATGTCAGTCTTTCCTGAATGCCAATAATTAGGCTCCGGGGGGCTTCGAATACATACAGTACATCTACACACATACATCAGAGCTGGTCACAAAGCACTTAATCCTAGAAAATACAGCATATAGCGTAAAAGTCTAATTGAAATTACTTTAAGTTGCGTTACCTAAATAAAACCGATCTTCGTCCGATGACAGCGTGTGGGTTCGCTATTGACCACAATACGCCTCCAGTATTCATTATTCAATCCCTTCATCCTTCGCTTTCTTCCCTGATCCAACTTTCAGTTGTCAGCCTTGACATCTCCTTTCAGTTTAAGCCATGCCAGCAAGGCGTGCATCCGCGTCTGCTGGGCACATAGGCTCGAACACACCAAACTTATCTTCATCTCGTCTACATCGGAGTAATGATTCTCATAATTTCAGCACCACTGGACCCCACGGTGCGCCCTATCCATCTTCCGGGCTTTCCACAACTCCCCAGCAAAAAGTCGTTCACATCCTCGTCAATCGAATTAAGAATAAGGTATGCACCACGTATTCATATCGCGTCGCACTTGACCATTCTTCTTAGCTTCCCTTTCACTCTGGTTCTAACATCTGCATGGTTGAGGCAGACGAGGCTCTGCAACAAGTCATCGAAACGCTTGTCAGTCTCTCGAAAGATTCAGCTGATATCATCGGATGGGCACTAGCGGAGTTATTGGACAAACTTGCTAAAGTGCGCTACCATTCCATACCTTTCAGTGTATCAACCAACTCCCGGTGCAGCCGTCAGATCTCCATGTGCAAAGACACCTCGAAGTATTACAATCCCAGTTGATGCTGCTGAAGATCCTATGCGTCGTCCTCGCGTCACGCTGGAGAGACAGGCAGGACGACGCTGGTTCTCGTTTAGGAACCAAGGGTAAAGGTCCTATGTCTTCCGCCTCGATCCATTCTCTGCCTGGCTCCCCTAATCATGCCAAACGCTCAAAGCAGTCTTCGTACGAACATCTATCATCCTTAGCACATACCTCATGGTTAGAACCACCCGCCCTGGACGACAACTGTGCAAAATACATACTCAGTGTCATGATCGTATACCTTCGACAAACCGCACCGCCAGACGCAACCCTACTACCGTACGACAATTTCAATTTCTGCATGTCTTTTCATGACTTCGAAACAATCCAATATCCTGGCATGCCATCGCCTATACAGGCTGATCCTTCTTTCGGATTGGGTGTTACAGCAGAAGTAACTGGTGTGCCAAGATCCCGGGTGCCGAAATTTCGATACGAAGATGTGCCCGTCAATGCCTCGATGATACCGGCAATTGCCCTACCTCAGTTCTTCACCACCTATGAAAAGACCTCACAAATGCTCTACAGGTCAGCGCTATCAATGAACCTTTTGATAGCCCAATTCGTTGGGCGAATTTTGTACCATCTATCCGCCAGTAATTGGAGCGCCGTCTTCATGAGAATCAAGAACAAAATATACGCATTAGCTAACAATCCCGAAGATAACCCTGACGTACTTGACTTGCAGCTTATTTCCCATAGCTTACTTGACAAAGCGAGGCTGGTACAAGTTTTGCAAGGTATGTCACATTTCACGTTATTTCCTCTGCTCGAGATTGAGACTTGTGTAGAACTTTCGTCACTGTTGGTCAACATGAAAGCTGACGCGCAGGCTGCTGTTGCGGCGCCGCTGCGTTCCGCAATATGGAATTGGATTGATACTTTTTCGGACGAGTATCATGATTCTCTGCAATCGAGGGGAAGACTTGAGGGCATGCCTGAACGTGTCTACGATCTGTTGTTCAACGTTAAGGATGTTGATAACGCGGCTGTCATCTGGCCTACTTTAACCGCTCTTATGTGTGCTAGTAGTGTAGAAACTTCTGGTGCAGAGTTCTCACTGAACAGTGTAGGTATCCCGAAAACCGCCCAGAGACCAAAAGTGAGTATCTCAGAATTTCTACCACTTCCCCCACTCACTCTGTCCGCCGGATTAGGATCGAAATCTTGTTGATATGTTAATGAGATACACGGGATCTCCGTCCAAGTTTTCACAAATTGCTATCATTTGCCTTTTAGACTTTGCGCGAGGGGCCTGTCGAGCAGAGGTAGTTGGTGAGGCGCCTTGGCATTCCACGATTATAGCACGCGAACTCAAGGTAATCTCTAAACTCATCTTGGAGGCTACGAATAGAAACACGACTCATTACAGACGTATCTCTTAAAATATCGGAACAACAGGCCGTTCTGGGAAGCTGATGAAGTTGATGTAGCTGTGGTTTCTGCCGCTCTAGCTACAATATACAGGATACTACCCGAGGAAGAAGCAATTTCATTATTTCAGACTTGCATGGAACCAGAACAGTCGCCTGCGGTCAAGGTATGTGCCATACAGGCGTGTATCATGTTGACCATCGAGGTTCGTAATTCCAAACCTGTCGAAGCTGTGAGCTGATCGCGCCCTGTAGAGGCATCGATTACCATGGCAGCGACCGTTGAAAAACTTGATATCAGCCCTCTCCTCTCCTATCCGCTACGCTCATGTGGTGTGTTTACATGTTATCCATGTTTGAAACCCGTCTAAAGCTTGTTTTCTAGACTGCCAATTCTATGCGCAGCAGTCGGAATAAAGGAAATGTTAGGAATATGCGCACTAGACCAAAATCTAAAAGGCCAACGTCTGAAGTACACGAAGACAGAGAATTGTTAATCTTTGCGATTATGACTTTATGGCGCGGGGACCTTCCATGGCATGTGTTGGCCATGGATAAAGATGAAATAAATCAATGGGGACCAAATGCCCAGACAATTTGGAGCGTTCCGAGCGATCCTGCCATGAAACTTTCCACTGCGAGGGCGTATAGGTCAGTCACCGACCGCGTATTCAAGATGAAACCTGGGACGCCTCACTTTGAAGGCGCAGTTTTATGGTTGAAGGTGGTCACGTAAGTAGTCGGCCCGCATTCTCTCTTTGTCAACATTGTCGCTAACATAAACTTAGGCCAGCATCTATCATTGCAGTGTCCCATAATATTATCCAGTGTCGTTTCGATTACGAGGAGCAACAGATGTGGTTAGGTATTGTGTACGGACTAATGGAGTGCTACACTCGCAAAGCAGAGGCAAGTCATGATTTTCCGTATGACCTTTGCCGATATTCTGAAACATTGCGTGACATAGGAGGAACACCTCAAAGATGTCCAACGTACGGAAGAACGAGTTGCGGCGTTTGCACTATGCGAAATTGCTTGTCTGATATCGTTGACTTCCACTAATCCTACCGTGTCCCTGACTGCAGCACATTGTCTCCGGATAATTGCTGAAGCTGAACGTCATCCGGATGTTCCTTTGAATCTCGCTTTCAGTGACGATGAGCGTGCTAAGCGATACCCTGTTTATGACCAGCTAGGAGATCTAAACATTCCTGTTCTCGGTTCGTCATTTCAGCGGCTTCCCGGTGACAGGTCTAACTATTCTTCTCGTTTAGGTCGCATTGCTCACCAAAAGAGGATAAGGAAGTTGATTCGACTCGTAGCTAACAGTTCTCCCGTCTTTATTGCCGTCTGGAAGGAGTGTTATTCCAGGTGTAGAATATTTGGAGAGTCGATCAAGAGCTCACCAGATAATCCATCGTCCACAGACTGCGACTTCGTTCAACTTCCTTCGGCTTTAGAGGTACTCAGACGTTTTCCTCTCCTAGTAGCAACGCATGTGACCAAACACTCTTTTCCTGTCTAGGAACGTCACGCGCAATGGCAGAATTTGGCCCTTTTCTTGGCTGCATTTGGTGCCTCGGTTTCACAAGAAAACGGTGAACTCAGACCATTGACAGACGCGATCCCCATCAAGTATCTTCCGGACCAAATGCGTGCTACGAGAGATTCGAACAAGCTTTTAAACGAGTTTTTAGGACACCTTATCAATTTGTTGGTTTCAGACTCTATGTTCACTCGTGAGGTAGCGAGAGACGCATTGGGGACAGAACTTGGCTTGAAGCTTTACAATAGAGTCTTCCATTATCTGGCGGAGTACGTGTTACAAATTCTTATTACCTTGAATCGCATCTGATATTCGAAAATAACAGTGTGATCCGTGAGGTGATTCACACCAACAGCAATGCTCTCAAGTGGTCAGAGAACTTGTCCAATTTCTCGGACCAGGTGCGTTACATACTCGCTCCTGTCCGAATATGTCTCATATGTAGGTCTTCTGGTAGTATATAGCAGTCATCAAAGCCCTCGTTGACCAGGTTCAGTCCCCCGATGATCTGTTGAACGTAGACATCATGACAATACTGCTTTCTGTTGCTGGCATCCTTTCACAATTTAGTGACGCAGCATGCAACCGTGTTCGGATCAAGTTCTGTACAATGTGTGACAGCGCACTTGACAAACTAGATAAGTTGGCTCTGCGCAGAGATAGTAGCACTCGTCAGACTATACTTGACTTGATTCTGGACTGGGTCCAGGATCCTGCAACTGTTGGTCATGACTTGCACTCACTACTCACCCCGGAAGGACTGAATGGGTTTATATAGGTTGTCGATTGCGAGCGAGGCCAGCAGTTTGAAGTGAACATGGCCATTCTTCGGACTGCTGTTCGACTTATGGATCGGTTACAGTTACAGCCTCCCGAGGGGAGCGGGGAAGAATCTCAACACGTTGTATCCAGATTGTTCGCTCGATATCAGAAGATCGGCTATAAGTTATTGGACTACGGTTCATCTGTAACTACCCTTTCTGTGTAATTCGGCGACCTGCTTATGCGAACGTACACAGATGGTGGATGACGGAGGCTCAGAAATGTCTTCGACGTCGCAAGTGAGTATCTGCTATTTTCGTACAATGTTTAATTCAATGAACCTATGTATACCAGCGGTCCCGAGCCACTCAAAGAGAGTCGGAGGTTTGTGAATTAATAATACAAGGTTCTGCAAGTCTTATTAGCGCAAATACCGAGATTGGTATCAAACACACTATGCCATCTGCGTACGACGAGTCTATGAAGAAGAGGGCCATCTTCGCTCGTGTATTCTCTCGCGTACTGGAAGCAGGTACACGTTTTGACGGACCTTCCTCGTCTGTTTCCAAGCAGAGCAGCTTGTGCGAAGTAAGTTGAATTATTACATATTTAATCCCCACAATTGATCATCCGTCAGCTGGTTAAAGGTTCAGACGTGAGTATCTTGTGATGTCTAAGTATTTATGACTAATTTCTATCGCAGTTAATGTTAGCTTTGGCAATCTGCGAGACTTGCCCCACGTCCGAGGTAGACTTCATCATCCCCGTATTACTAAACCTCTTCGACACACGAGCATCCCTTATGAGCCTTCTCCGGACGATTATTGACAGAGAGGTTGCTCATGCAGGTACGCATCCAGATTCTAATGAGACTATGAGGAGATATTTATATTCATGGTTTTAGAGGCCCCAGGAGATCTTTTCAGGAGGAATACGGCATCTGTACGGCTCTTGTCGGCATTTGCTAAGATTCATGGCTATAACTATCTAAGAGGTCTTATTACGCCCCTTGTAAAAACTATGGTTACGATGCCCGCTGGTCAAGGATATGATCTTGATCCCACTAGAGCTCAAGGACAGGACCTGAAACAGAACCAGAAGAATGTGGAGTTCGTCACTTCTACTTTTCTCGAGATAGTGGCCTCATCTCTTCCTGCTTTTCCTCCGTGAGTCTTTTACGCATCAAGGAATTCAGCACGTTCGTCAATAACATTCTGTCGATGAAGGATGCTACGTGAAATATGTGTTCACATCGGAAAAGCAGTGTAAGCTTGCACGAATGTCCTATCGATTGATGTTATCTAATGGCTAATGGGGAAACAGGTCTGAGGTATGGCCTGAGTCTAGATTTGCTGCTCTTGGCGCGTTCATGTTTCTTCGGTATGTCCTTCCTGTTATGGTTTTACATAGATTTGTCACTTAACATTGGCAGATTCATATCTCCGGCGATCGTGTCACCAGATATTGTAGATGTCGAAATTCCTAGAGATGATGGCGGTCTTGTTCGAAGGGGACTGATGGTTATTGCCAAGGTTATCCAAAATTTGGCGAATAACATTTTCTTTGGGAAGGAAGCGCACATGGTCACTCTTAACGAATTCTTGGGAAACAACATCCTCAATGTTACTCGCTTCTTAGGCGAACTTGGCGTTCGTGCTCTCTTCTAATCTATGCTTAATCCTAGTTCACATTTATCATAGAAATACGAACCATCTCCAAGCGAAGATGCAGACGAGTGGCTCGGTTTCACCTATGAAGATACAGACACCATTGTTCTTCACCGGTTCTTTGACAAGCATGCAGATAAGGTCGGCAAAGAGTTGCTCAGCTTATCCAAGCCCGCGGGTGATGGTGATGCGTCTGCTGCCAGCGGAAAGCGTGCTTGGGACACTCTCTGTGAAACCTTAATTGAACTTGGTCAGCCTATGGAAGTGCCACAAGCTTCGACTGTTGCTAGTGATGAGCATCAAGAATTCAAGGCGTTGATGAGCAAATTTGCCCACCGTGATACAAGTCTTGTCGAGCAATTCTTCATGGAAAGTCCTCCGGCAGATGTAAGTTTCTCAATCAAACAGAATAGAAGCCTACACTGACTGCGTTTCAAACGACAAAAAGGATGATAGCTCTACGTACGTGTACTTTGGCTCACAGGTGGAAACAGACACAGTCGATATAGAACTGCTTTTATATCACATCTTGAAGGTGAAGTCGAATACAGTAAATTATGTACTTGCATAGATGCTAAGTGACCTCCCAGACTATGATGGCTCCCGGTCGTGCCGACAAGCCTTGTGATATCATTGTCGACATGACTGGTTTTGCTTCATCATCCCAGCTACCGGTTCAATGGCTCAAATATGTAACGGAAGTCGTTCCTTCAGACGTCAGAGCTCGTGTTAGAGCTGTTCATTTCTTGAATGTCAATGCGATAGCATATCGATATTTGCGGCGACTGCACAATGTTTCTGCTGGTTCGGATCCATTTTTTACAGGGTTTCTTCCATTTCTAACCCTACTGCAGGTTCTTATTCTAGTCTCGATGCGAAGGTGTTTGCATCCGTTGACGAGTTGTCAGAGCATGTTCATCCAAATGCCCTTATCCCATTAAAATATGCCTGTATGTTCTTCACAGTCTTTTGATTAGAAGTTTCTCATTCCCCCGCATAGCAAAACTGGAGGAGGAACCGATGGACTCGTTCACGGAAATTACAATGAGGCAAGATCAACAGATGAGGTCACCTGTGCACTTGAACATAGGAAGTAGTCATATCCGCTTGACTTCGGTGAGTGCTTTGTGATATGTGAAAAGGTATCAAATGTTAACTGTCTACAGGTAAAAGCACAACCCATGACAGCTTCAGTGTCCTGTCGTTGCACAGAAATCATATCGTTAGCAGATGTCAGTGATGTTTATAACATATCGACAGGTCATGATCCAAACGAGTTCATAATTCGACGAGTGCGTCAAGGCGCAATATTATATTTCTCGTCGCCGATGCGTGATGCCATTATCAAGGCAAGTCCATCTCTTGTTTTGTGACGGCGGTTCTGATCTATCGATAGTCTATTCGGACTGCAAAAGGATCCATGAAAAGCGTGCCGTTTATTGGTCCCGAACGATATTCAAGACTTTCGAACGTCACTGCCGCTCTGCTACATGTCGGAATGTTCAGCTGTACTTATGAAGAAGAAGACCTTCGTGACGCCGGATATGAGTTGATTGCTTCCGTCTGCAACTATTTGGATTACCAGGGGCCGGCTCTCGTTCCAATCAAAGGTATGTCCCATCTTCATTTAAAAACCCACGTCATTTAAAATTTGTTCCAGGAACCTACCTGTCTCGACAATCAAATGCTCTTGTTGTTCAATTGAGCGAACGCCTCTCGTTACACGCGCCGAAATTAACCCTTGACTTTTTATCAGAGGTGGCACTCACTATGGACAAAGCTACACTGCATCAAAAGATTCATTGTCTACAGTATATGAGTCCTTGGATCAAGAACATGAACCACTTTACAGAACCAACTAGCCCACATTTCGATCATTCCAACGGTAGACTTTGCGACTGTTTCCGTTCTTTGATTGACTTGACTTTGGCAGACCAAGAGGTCTGTTGTCTTTTTCTTAACCTACGATGCTGTTACTTGAAGGGTCTGTAGATTTACACTTTGGTGCAACATTACATATGGTCGGAAGTCAGCAGACTGGACAGCTCCGTTGTCAATCTCATCCTTGATGAATTGATGCGAAACGTAGTTGATGGTGGACTGGGCTCACAGCGATCTGAGATGATTGCAGATACTGTTGGGACATTGTCATCTATCAATGTTCGGAGTCGAATCCTTTCCAGGCTGCGCAAAGCAAGTATCATAACGATTTACGATCTGAGTTAACTCTGACTACCCACGACCTAGGCTATGGGCAGAACAACCATCAAACCAACAAAAAACTTGGCAGACAACATTCACTGGAACGAGATTGCGGCCTTGACCCGTCTAGTTCAGGTGTCTGCCGCACAGTGCAAACAAGCTATACAATCTCAAATGTTTGTACCAGAGATAGTACATCTAGTGACGTTAATTGCGTCCACGGGTCAAACAATGGTACGGCAATCTGTTCATGGGATCGTGATGAATATGCTCCAGACATTAACGATGGGAAAAACCGGAGAATCGCCAGCCCTATCAGAGATTCGGAATTTGCTGGATAGGTGTACAGAACCCGAAATATTACACCTATTCGGACTAGAACGTTCAAGCGTCACCGGAGAATACTTCAATTATGACCCCGCAACAGACAAACTCATCATCATCACTCAGGAGAAGCTAGGGCAATTCCTTGCTCGTATCATGGAAGATGTTGCAGGATCTAAAGGTGATAACCCGGTTGTCTCTTGACATGATAGTGGTTAACCTTTCCACAAGGTCTTCTCAATGTTTGGCGTGCACGGTGGATGAGTTTAGTTTCTTCCACGGCCTTCCAGCACTCGCCTGCGATACAATCGCGTGCTTTCATATCCCTGGGTATACTGGCGACTTCAGATGTAGACGACGACCTCTTCTATCAGATGCTTGTGGCGTTTAGAACGGCGTTATCACGGTTTACTGAAACTGAAACAATCACGGTTATTAGCATGCTGCGGTGCTTTGCTAAAGTCGTTCCTGCATTGCCAAGTAGTAGCCGCTTTCCGCCTCGATTGTTCTGGCTAAGCGTAGCACTCCTACAATCGTCATATATGCCATACTACGTCGAGGCCACGGACCTTCTCCGGGTGACTTTGGAAGTACTATCCGAACAGGGTGCATTCGACGAAAGAGGTGTTTCTGCAACGCTCCTGGATGAACGCGCGCCGCTTGAGGAGATTATGGTTCAGCTGGATAACATGTTTGGTTTGTCATTTGAGTCCAGTTTCTCCTTTTCCCTGGCTGCCGGAATATTCAAAGGCCTTCGACATTCTGGATTGAAGGATTCGGCGGCATCTGTACTGAGAAGCCTTTTGCGCATCACAGTAAGCTGTAAAGGTGACTACGAGGAGACCTTAAGCAATCCTGGGAAGTCTATTTATTACGATGCCCTGGGATATTTCCTGGCACTATTGCCTTTGTCAACAACGCCACACGATTTCCGAACACTTCTCATCACTGCAGATGCAGATCCATCGTGGTTCCCAGAGTCGGGGACTGACAGCGATACATACGCCCCACGCGTTCCTTTGCAACTGCTGGGCGTTGCGGACCCAAAGACTGCGTTGCTTGTGACCTCGTTCATTGGTGCAATGCTGGCAACCGCACAGGGAGATGACGATGAGACAGAGATGCTTTACGGAATTCTGTCCGATATAGGAGATAGATATCCCGATATTATCGCCATGGCGTACGTTTACAGCTCTTCCGGAGATGGACTAACGGTATTTATGGTTCTAATATAACAAATAGGTACGACAGCCTGCAAGTTAAATTACTCGACGCCTTTGCGAACGTGTCTCATCCCGATATTGTCAAGTCGATTTCAAATATATTCGATATTGCCATGCAGCAGGAGCCTGCACGGCTTGCCTCCCTCCGCGGCTCAGCGTCGACGCTGAGCACAGTCGATGAAGGCGGTCCTGGACGACAGCATATCCACGAACTTGAGGAGTTGGGGCTACAGGGACTTCCCAATAATTTCCAATTTTTACCTTCGAATCGAGGGAAAGCGACAAAGGTGATCCATTGGATAGCAGAGCTGGTGAAGAACATTGTACAGTGACTCGAAAAGGGTAACGCACTATGTACATATTTCTGACGTTTTTCGTCTACAGCATTTACCCACCTTACATAACACTACATCTCAGGTGCTCTCCTGGACGTGAGCAATTAGTATTATAAGGTCGCATACATTATCACCCATGGGGTACTCGCTAGACCCGCCAATTCGCCACTTTTTTTATTACTTTGATAATGCTCGAATTGCCTAGTTATTTGTACACGTAGTCTGCAGTATCATATAACTCTGCCTTCACATCCACTGTATCTTGCTGGCAATAATGCAGAGGGGTGTGCAATATTCACCTTCAACTCTATCCCATAAGAGTTGAAATGTGGATCATACAGTATGGTTGATAGTAGCACAGGTATATTCATGAGCATGATGGTTGGTGGAAGTTTATTATTTTCACAGATTTGTGCACAATCTCAAGTCAAGTCTGCCACAATACAAGACAAAGTGGTCCTTCAAATTATGCTTAAATAAGTGGCTGCTTATTGGATTCAAGGTCGTTATATGGGGATGGATGGATGGAGACAGCTAACCTGCAATATATAATGCAGGCCCAGTGGACCCATCTCATATATCACCAACACAATCTCATATCCACAAGAAAGTCACAAGCCTAATAAATAATTTCCTCAGGATAGCTTATATCATCTATTTCATTGATAAAAAGTGATCTGATCTGTTAGGGCCTGCCCACTTTAGCTGAGTTGAACTAACTAGTAGTCTCTTGATCCCAAAGCAAGCTGGTATCCTGTAAGGCTAAATATTGATATAGGAAGCAAGTGTGAGAATCTAGTTTATATAATCTATTTATAAGTGGTATCTAGTAGCTAAGTACTCTAGTCTTACATTTTAGTAGTTTTCTATACCTATGTACAATATATTGTCTACAGATTTGGTGTATTTAGTATTGAACTACATAAGTACAGTAATTACCACAAGACTTACCCAAACTTTACATATCTGCCATACAGCTCCAAGTTCAGAGAAAACACATATAAGGAAGCACAGATAGAAGTACTCAATGTTGTACTAGCTGCCATATATATGTAAATCAGATTGTCTATAGGTGGAAAAGCAAGGCCTTAGTAGTAGAAAGATCAAGATTGATATAGTCACAGCAACACAAAGAAATGCTACAATTCTCACTATTTAAATAAGTGTTGAAAGAAGTTGTAAAGACTAAGAGTAACAACTTATTAACCATGAGCAGTTTCTCTATACCTGAGCTTTAAATGATGGAGGCTGCATTCAAATAAGGTCCCTGTCTTTCATTTTGTGAGACTAGTGTAAAGTATCTTGGCATAGTCCCCACCATAGAGCTTGTTCCACATGGAGGCAATATATTTTCAGGGCCTTTAGCTGGGAATATAATATTATATATTGATAAAGTAGCATAACCACCAAGAACAACAGGTACTGTACAGAGTTGAGAGGCATGGTTGAAATAGTACTCAAGCTTGTGCAATAGGTCTAGTTGAAGGCTATTGAGATGGTTGTAGTTTGTTAGGATTCCTATCCTAACCGCCTTATACACTACAGGATATTTCAAATCATCGACCAAGACCATACAGAAAGTATACAAAACCCCCTGGATATAGAAGGAACAGTCAAGACTCGCGACTACAAGAAAGATGTATGATATAATCATCAGAACAAGTCTTATCAAGATATACGCCCTCAGACATCACCCATGGTCCTATTCTCCTACCCAGGTCATCACCAGCACAGACAAGACATCCTAGTTAAGACAGGATTCTATCTTACCCCTCAAACAATGCAGAATAGCCATTACCCTTCCCTTGGGTCAGGATTACCGTATCCAATGTCTCACCATGTGGCCACTTGATGTTCCAAGACATTCCATCAAGTTCTATGATTATTATTCATCTTTCCCACAAGACATCATCCGCAGTAGTCAGCAACGCATCAGCGCTTCCCTTATCCAGTATACTTATCTCAGCATCCCATGGAATGGTCATGCATTATCCTTAAGGCAGTCATGTCACACGTCACACATTCCTTTGGGGTCTCACCTTCATCAAACCTCTATATTTCCCTTCCCCCTCAACATCTCTAGACGAGATTCTACCATATGAGAGCTCTAGGTATTTCCCTATCTCTTGATTATTTTCATCTTTTTCCCTTTAGTATTCCTTTCGATATTGATTATTCTTTCTCATGGCTTATTGTTTATTGTTCTTTCTCTTCTTTCCCACCTATTCAGTTATTCTTTACTCCGTTTCATATTTTCCCCTTTTCCTCATTCCTACCATGTGTATACCCTTTTTATTATTCTCAGAGTTCCCTTATTGAGGTAGTTATTCCCATGGGCCAATAGATACATATATAAGGACGCCATGTAGTAGCTAGAGTCCCCTCAATTTGGATTTTGACTTTGTCCCCATCACTACTAAAGAAGAGATAAGAGCTCAGGTGGATACCTAGTCTCTATACTCTTTCTTTCCCTCATCACAGTCGCTATTCCAAGGATTAGCTTCATATTTGTTGGTTAGTAGGCAAGGATGTAACATAGTTAGTAGTTAGTAGCACCACACAAATTTATCAAGATGGTGGCAGCTCAATTCAAACTCAGACATGAGGCATCAAAGATCTGAGATCCTCCTACTCCACAAATCTGCACAAGAGGAAGGGATCTTGAATTCTATGATTTGCATTTAAGAAGAGACCCAAGAAAAAATATAAACAGCTTACATTGCCTTCTGATGCTCACTGGCATATGGATCTTAGATCTCTGTAGAGGTCTTTATCAACACAAATCAAAATGGAATGAATGTAGCGACAGTAATATCAAGCTTATTGACACAAATCTAACGATAATAAACTTGTATAAAAACTGAAATATATTCAATAAAAAGATTAAAGGAAAAAAGAAATAATGCGAACCTCAGTGTATCAAAGAATGCTTAGGAAAGAAGAGAACCCCCCTTTATCTGAGGCGGAATGACCAATTCGACCGCTCGAAAATATCGAGACAGGTTGTTACCTATTTTAGATAAAATTTGCGATCGTGAGAATAAATCGCTAATAGCCGAATTACGCGCATTGAAAATAAAGAAATAAAATGAAAATAAAGATCTCTGTGGAAAGTAATGTTTGATCTCCTTTTTTACCTTGACAAGTGAGCCGTCTTGTGTACCGGCGGCATGTGGAAATGTGATCTAGTCAACCCACTCTTTGTCCCAGGGTATCCACGCTCCCGGGCCCTCCTCCCATCCCACGAAGATCCTGTGCCTGCATCGGAGGTCTCCTAGCAGCATCATTCCAACCATGCACAACCTGAAACAAGAAAGATGCAGCACCATTTTCCTGTGGTGCCTCGGATGGATCTGGAGGAGGACGTTAGTCGAATGGAGCGTTGGTTAATGTTGCTTGATGCCATGCTTGGTGGTGCTTGAAAGCTGATGTCGTCAACACTGCTCCCTCAACGAGACTGTCTTGTTGGGGAAGATCCACGCCTTGTGGACAGCAACCTTTCTGGTGAGCAATCCTTTCGTTGTCTTTACCAATACCGAATTTCCGTGGAGACTCAATTGTTGATAATAGGTCGCAGTGGTTCAACGCCCATGGAGGGTTTGAATTTATATATTCAATCTGGATAGCGACAATTATCACGAACCTGGTTCTGGTTGCACCCCGGCCAAGACGTCATGTCGAATACACTCGAGTTTAGTTGTTAGGTTGTTGGAGATGATTCAGGGCGCATCCCATTTCTTGTCCATATCACATGCTCGACAACAATTGGCTACTTGAAGAAGGCGATCAATGACGAGATGAAGCATCTCGTAGATGACCTTGATGCGGAATCTCTGCAAATGGCCTTGGTCTTGTTAAATAATTATATTTTTGTTATTTCACCATGTAACCAACATGATAATCGACTAGCCTTACACAATGCATATTGAGACGTTCGGGATGGTATGCTACGTACGTACAGTTGTCAATACATCTAAGCAGGTCAGGATACAGGAACACTTGTGGACCAAAAAAACAAACCATGCGTATGAATAAAATACGGTATCATCCACCAATCGTAACAGACCATCATCACTTTTCGTTTGGATCCATGTGGCTACCCTCCTCTTCATCAGGCGCCGGATCCTTGGATACCATTGGAATCACGCTCAAATCAAACACGATAGGGCTGGGGGGTGCATAATCATCGCCTAACATCTGATCGCCGCGTTCGTCGCGACTACGAGCCAGATATGCGCGGTCTATCATGCGGAGATCCATCACGAGCCGTTGTCCAATCACACTGATCAGAGATAATGATATCCTGATCTTGATCAGTATGTCGGATTTTTGACTATGAAAAATGACGTACGAGTAAGCCAGCATGTTTTTTGGTCCCTGAAATGATGAAATATATGAGCGATTGATTTCTTCTTGTAAAATTTGATGGACGTTAATTGAAATTGGGACTTACGTAGTGATATTTGGTCCTTGGAAATGCGATATCACAGGGTGAGTATGGAACCAGAGAGTCGAGGAAAACCGGTGGCAAGGATCACTTACCAAACTAATATGTTGAACAAACTTGAAAAAGTTGAAAAGGTAAAGTATATGATGCCTACAGTTCGAAAGTTATTCTCCAACGTTCAAGAAAACCTGATAATCAGGACGAAACGCCAATCTTACCGTCCCGTAATATGGTCCGAACCATAGGAGACCGCCGGAAAAGTTGAGTAGTTTGAGTGTTGCTCCGAAGAATATACATTGTCAACCAAAACATCCCACACTCCAAGAGTATGCTGAGCAAGGGAGGACGTCATTATGACGCGCACTAATCGAGGGACAAACAATATCCTAACCTAGGTAGCCATACAACCCACTATGTGAAGTGATCAGTTCGTTACGGGTAATTTCAATGTCAATTATAGAGCACGTACTCCCCAACCTTGGATCTCCAAGTCAGCTAAACATCGCTCACACGGTTTGATCAGGACACTTACTTGGTCCTATCCCAACACAACTATGAGTAATGGTTGATCCTGGGTATGCGTAATCTTGGTCAAAAGAAAATGAAACTCGCAAGTCAGATAATGAACGGACGATATATATCACAAGATTGCGTACATCCACCCCAAACGATTCCCCATATCAGAACCGATATGCTGACAACAAAATATAGGAAGAAACCAGTTGCAAGGAGGATGAATATGCCCCTTTGGCGTCCCCATACCGCCCAGACTCGTAATAACACGAGCACTAGGTTGAGATTAGACGTGAGCAGTTGACGCGGTTATCGTGAGTAATCGCGTACCGTGTATCGAAGCATATGAAAGGAACATGGATATGCTGGCAATGAGAGTTAACAAGAAGCAGAACTGCGTGTCAGTGTTAGCGCAAGCTTCCCACTTGGGATCCTTTCAAATTGATGACCCACAGAAATGGCGTCATCCCAGAGTACACCACCGGTCTGCGCCGACATAATCCCCTGGAGAATCAGGTTCCCGTAGCGATTTGCCAGGAAAATGCTTTTGACTCGTGAGGGCTTTGCCTTCCAGATAAGTTGTATCTAGATGGAGAAAGTGATTTTCCATTGATCCACATAATCTCTTGAGAAACAACAACGAACCTCGTCATTGAGTGTAATCAGGTAATCATACACCAGGACAGAATAGCTTGCCCATGCTAACGAGCTAAAGCGATAAATAGTGAGAGAAAATTAGGCAGTATTTGTAAAACAACACTCACCGTACAAGTGTTAGGTCAGACAGGTACTGGTCCGTGATCAATTCCGCTGGGCTGAAAGTAGACCTGGTCATTATCAATCAAGGAGTTTTACTGCCTGTAAAACTTGCTCAAATGGAGCCCCATCGCCATATGAATACATTGTATAGTGAATGAGCTTCAACCACAGGGCCTTACGCTCGAATATACTGATATAAAAGATTCAGGATCGTCGAATGATCATGAACTTGACTCTGTTCTAAAACCCTGCGCCTGTATTGAGGGAAATAGTACAGCGCGACAGACCGGATGTAACTGGTGTTTGAAGGAACGAGAAAAGACATACTAATGTCTGTGTGGATATTAATCGCCAAAGGTAAGCGAGAAACAGTCGGAGTATCGTCAACATTAATAATCTTGATCGCCTTCCTTGTTCCTTTATCGAAAGTTCGGGAGCTAAATAAGTATCATCATACACCAACAGGGAAGGAAAAAGTTGAGGGACTCGCATGAGAAGACAATATGCCCGCATTCCCTATTTAGAACAAAGGAAGCTCGCTTATCAGAGAATAACAGTATAGAACGGGTCATTTTCCACCCGTGGTACACATCTTTCTGTTCCGATTGAGCTGGTCAACAACCGTAGGACTTCTAAGCCGTATTGGAAATCGAGAGTATGCTGAACAAGATCATCTCAGTTTTGGAAGCACAGGAGTTCTCGTAAAGCACTGATAAAACGTACACCTAACTCGGGGTCCCATAATTCCCTGTTTTTAGATCAGAGCAGTCCCCGTTGCGCGTTGGGTTCAAAGCCATCTCCGCCCGTCCTTGATGCCGACGCGCCAGGGCTTTGATAACTCGGAGATGTTGTTCAACTTCGAACAAGCCGAGTTCCGTCAAAAACTAGTCACCAAGATAAGGAATATTGCAACCGGAGAAGACTGCGCCTGTACTAACATGCACAGTGTTATGGTATGTTGTCCATTGCCAGGTTGACAACCAAGAAAGCGCGTTTACCGTCGGGGATCTTTGGTAAACACGTAGTCGCTCTTCAAGCTTCGAGATTCAATTGTACCACTTCTGAACAATTATAAGCGGTTTCATAGTATATCAGGCAGTGTGAATTTGTGATGCCCAGGACAGTGATTACCCGGAAAACATGTACAACATCTGAGTGCAGTCAAGAAGATGGAAGTGATCTATAAGGTTGTAGACGCATGGGTAATAAATAGGTTTAGATTTCAGTACGCATACTCGACATTCTTGTCGTCGAAATCATGTGTGTTTTCTCTAAATCTGCTCCTTCTTCTCTTAGTATTTCAGTGTGAATTACGACCGATTATGGACAAGAGAGAATAGAGGACTTGTTTAGTCTCACAAGAGATTTATTGCTTCTAATGGTGCCCATAAGGTGAGGGAGGCCGTTGAAGTGCGGAACGAAAGAACAGTCGAATGAGAGCACCAACACAAGATGGAGAGAAATAAATAATGTAAGACGCTGCAAAGGATGAATTACATGCCGATAGATGAGGAACATGTGAATGTCGATGTCCAGAAGTGAAGTCGGTACTCTGATGCAGACAGGGAATACAATACAGGAAATATAATGAAAGTACATCTCGAGAAAGTAGTGTTCATACATTGCAATCTACAGCTCCAGAAGACAATTCAAATAGATACACTAAGGCGGCTATCAAGCATCGTAGGCTGGAGGAGCATCTAGTTCGCTCGAAGCAGCAGGGCAATTTGCAACCATGGAGGTCGAGGGTGCGGAGGTATACATCGCTTAATCGAAAACGATGGTTAATCGCTGCAACGGGATAGAATGAGATATCACTCACGAAGACCTTCGCCTTCTTCAACTTGACTTCGACGAGCTTCGGCTGCACGCTCTCTGGACTTGTCCAATGCACTAGCAAACCCAAATAAACCCTGATCCTTCAATCTGACTTCGGCCTTGGTACCCTTGGTGAGACCACCTCCACTAGTTGGCGCAATATCTATTTCGAGGTAGTTTGAACCCAAAAGGGGCTGCTGAAACTTTGTCGACAACAGGGAGGTTAAAGGAACAGAGAGAGATTCTAGGATCGGCGTTTTCTTGGGAGCAGTGGAAACAAAGATGAACTATGTGGATCCGAGGTAATTGTAACGGTAAGAGAAGATCGAAATCAGACATGCGAGATAGAGTCTCTTGAATGAACTAGCCGCACTCGTTTATCTGTAAGCCAAACCCGACCTGTTTCTTTCCACTTGCTCACCCCTCCAGATCCCCCAGACGTGGCAGATCCAGCGGGTGGTACCTCTGGAACTGTAAGAATGACTTCTGCAACAGCATCAGGGGCTCGAATTATAGATTCATGCAGGAAGGGAACTGGAGTGCGGTCATCATCGAGCATCGCCCAGTTTAGAGCCATGGTAGAAAGCGATTACAAGAAGACAGAGTATGTGTAACCTTGGAGCCTGAGCCTGAGAGAGCCAAAGCGGGAGGTTTTCCAGAAGTGGCAGTTCCGTCGTTTACGACCATAGTGAATGTCTTACAGTAACAAGTGCAACGCGACCTAAAAAGATAGTCTTATCGATAGATGTTAACTGTTGCTACTTCTCAACCACCTCACCGACCCGCTCCTCAAATTCCGGTAGATCCAGCCTCCTCTCGTGACATCTTCTCAGATTCCCGTTCTCATGGTCGTCAAGGTCCTTCTAGGACCGTACGTCTCCCGCGGGTAACCTCAAGTGGTGGAGGCGCGATATCCAAGAGTGAAGATGGTGTGAAGTGCGTCGTAGCAGGAAGGGAATGTCAGCAGCGAGTGGCTTATTCCCGCTCTCTCAGTTGGCCTGACTATCCACGTCTCAGCTCTACGCGTTTTGAGAATCTTAGACCCTTCCCAGTCTCGCGATATCCAAGCAGATTATAAGAGTGTTTCTGGTCATGGCGGTGCACGCATCGAAAGTTCGCGAAACTTTTGGGAAGGTAGTGGTCTGAAGATTGATAGTGCAACTACTGATGTTGTATGGGGATATGGGCGTGGGTGCTTTCCCATTATTCTTCCCTTGAGCTCAGCATCGATGCACTTGCAGCCTTCAGTAACAAGATCCTCACAAGTGCCCGGAATGGTGAGATCATCATGTGGGATTTGAACAAAAATGGAGTGTCGAAATATGGTGCGTAATTCTGGCCGACGTTGTCCGTCTGCGTTTTCATTGCTGCGTCACCAGAACGACGAACGCGGGATCATACACGTTCAATCAACAAGTTGTCATATTCTCAAATTGTTCAACATTATTGTCTCACAGGGTCGGCTGATGGTGACGTTCGTATTTGGGTGGGTGTAACTCCAAGTTCCTTTGTTTGCCGCTCACACTTTCTAGGACTTGAGGGATATGACCAAGTCCGTCTTGAGAATACATCATCCGACAGGTGTTCGGACATTAGCATTCTCCCCCAACCAGTCCCATCCGCTTCATACAGTCGTGGGTCTAGATAACGGTATTCGCATGATCTCTAGACAGCTGCAGAAACTCCTAATATTTTTATTTTTGTTCTCAGGAAGCATCTACCGGTCAGAGGGAATCTTATCGTCCAACTTCGTCATTTCTAATTTGGAGACGTTAGCTGGGATCTAACAATGGGCCAACGTGGACAGCTCGACAGACTTCCTGTTGCTCATGCAGGTCCAATCCTTACTTTGAACTGGTTTATCGGAAGCAGCGATCGTGAAAAGCTACCTAGTGTTAGCACTGAAGGATGGGTTGCCACTGGTGGATTAGACCGTTGTGTAAAGGTGCACCTGTCCTTCTCTCCTTCGTGTCCCTATTTATCTTCCGTGACCAGGTTTGGGATTTCAATACGAATGCAGGGTCCAATTACCTGCCAACCTATTGCCTTCATACCGCGTTCCCAGTGCGACGGGTGCTATGGCGCCCCTCTTATGAATGTGAACTTGCTGTTGTGTCCAATGCGGACTTCGGTACTGGTCCCAATTCAGATTTAGTTAGCGGCAGCAAGATGCCGAGTCCTCGTATGACTGAACGGCCCATCTCCGGGGACCTTGCTGGATCTTTGGATGAGCTACGGATTCACTTACATCAAAAGCTTCGCGATGAAACGTCTTTGTCTGCGCAGACAACACAGAATAACGGATTAGGAGACTCTGTAGAAATCTGGGACGTTAGGTGTCAGTATATTGCCAAGTGGGTAGTCAACGGGTCTGCCGTTGAGGGTGGTGTCACCGGTACATGATTCATCGGGAAGTGCGTTGAGAGATGCTAAGCAAACTGATGCAGATATTGCGTTTGGAGATTCGCATTCGCTTTGGACTCAACATTCTTCTGGGGCCTTCTCACAATTGGACCTGCGACATGCTTGGAAACCTTTAGAAGCCATTTCAAGTACCGCGTTGAGTTGGGAAGTCTCCGGTACCCTTGCATTCGTTTCGGATACCCCGTCATCTCACTCAATACCTTATGACGATGTGTGAGTTCAGTTTGACTTACGTTTCATTTGGCAACTGACTATATAACCTTCACTGTTAGCGATCCTGGAAAAAAGCAATTTGCTCAAGATCGAAAAATGCGCATGAAAGGCTTGGGTGATCTCGTTTATCTTCCACAATCACAAAATCTCGGATCCCACACTCACGACTGGGCAGCCGAGGATGTGGAAGGGTTCATCAAGCTTGCTCATGGGTATTTACTTGAAGGCGCAGATAGGCCGAGCATCTGTCGATTTAACGCTAGCGTTAGTCATTTAAGTAACTTTGGGCTGATCTTCGTGCTTGATGATCTTCATTAGATGGCTCGTAATGCAGGCAGAGAAGATGCTGCCCAGACATGGACGTTGCTGGAATATTTGTTAACAGATCTTCTACCGACCCCTACACCATCTCTCTCCCCACTTCGGATTATGAATTCTGGACTGCCGCATTCGCTATCCGCCCCTGCAGTTCTCCCTAGCATGCATTCCTCCCCGTCCCCGCGGATGGACTCGAACAAAACATCCTTATCCGATGCTGGGGTAGTTTATCTTCGGAGTCCTCACATTAGTCCCGCGAGACACGGGTCAGCCATGGCATCTACAAATACCGACTTTGGTACATCTTCATACGGACGGCCGACTCCGGCGTCTTCTCCAGCATCTTCACCACAGCGCACTTCCTTGACTCTACCGTCGTTGCCAATGCCTAATACACCGTTCCCATCTTCATTGTTTGCCAGAAGACAGTCTAGTGCTGGCTTGGTTTCAAATGCGAGTAGCAACTTTCGGCCTAGACTAAGTTCGTCACTCCGACGACCTTCCATGTCGACTCCTAGCACCTCTAGTGATGCTCCCAGCGGACCCACGGGTGTCAGAGGCTACGCTGCCAGCCTGAAGCATGTAGGGGAAGGAGCTTTGGATGACTCTGATTCGTCAGGAGAAGAAGAGGACAATGAAGATGAAAAAGGGAGCAGCAACGAAGACGCTGAAGAAGAACCTTCTTTGCGACCCTTGATATCTCCTTACTTGTTCCCCCGTAACACCATATCGCATCCCAGCCCTCTATCTCGTATGGTGAAGCGACAAGACTGGCTGTCTGAAGATGACGAGGACGGAGACAGAGAGGCTTCACCCTCACCTGCATCTACTGATTCCGAAGGAGATAGTTCTGGTTCGCCTAGAAAACGATCTGATGGATATCGTAAACGTATTGGATCTCGGTCAAGCAAAAATAGGAGCCGAAGTTCAACTGTAGCATCCTTGGCAGCTCCTCTCAATGCCGCAATCAGGGAGCCTCGTAAGCCTCTCGCTAAACAGGAGTCACAAGGTAGCATCCGGACGGTCACAGCTGGAGACACTTCCATAAAGGAAGGGGAGGCCGTTGGACTTCACCAAGAAGAAACCGTACGAGAGTTCAATAACGGCGACAAAGCTGAGAATATCTCGCTGTTAGGTCATAAAAGGCAGGTTTCTGAGGCTGTGGTTAGCGAATTAATTCTAGATGATTGTCAAAGGGAAGAGGGTGATTACGGAATTGCGCTCAGCGAAAAGATAGGCAGCAGTCGGCGAAAAGAGGCCATCGAGGGGACAGAAAATAGGTATCGTGAGCTGGGGTGGGAGGCATTGCGAGAAGCGTTTGAAACGTTCTCCGAGGAGGTGAGTTTGGTTTCTCTATGAATGCTATCTTTTGCCGTATTGTGGATCATCACAGGGTGATGTACAAATGTGTGCTGTCCTATCTATGATCGCCCCTAAGGAGCTGCGTATATCGCAATCGCGATCGTTGAGGTTTTTTGAATCTTACATCGGTATGAAGAAACTTTGTCCTCTGATTCGTACAGGCTGCTCATGTGGTCCCAAGAAATTCTATCCCGATTCCGATTATATACTTCTGCAGCTTACTTCCGAAAATATATTGAGTCGGAGGATATCCGCATCAAAGCTACGGTGGGTACTACATGCTTTTGGAGATGTGTAGCCTTGATTGAGAGTGTTTCAGCTGCAAACAACGATACATACCTCATGCGGTCGATGTCGTAAAGCCATCCTCATTCCAAGCGGCCCAAGGCGGTATGAGGAGCCTAGTGGAGGATATTCATATTGTTTGCAATGCCAATCTCGCATCTCCAAATGTTCCATCTGGTCTGACATAATGATTCTTGGAGAAATTCTGTAACTAATTTTCATTCAATACAGTCACCTTCCAGCTAAAGCTCTGCTGTTCCAATGCGCAGTGTGCATGCATGGAGGTCACCAAAAATGTTACCGGAAGTACTATACTGAACGTCCCATGGTCGAGCTCCCCTCTCCAGCATCCGTTACGCAAGAGAACAAGGGACATGACGACAACCACAGCACGGAAAATCAGGAAGAGGGAACAAATATAACGGGAGGTTGTGACCCTGGTGCCACCACAGAGTTTCTTTCGCCGAATCAGCAACGAAACAAGGTATTTGGTCATCCTTGTGCCGCTGGTTGCGGTCATTATTGTTGGGCCGTGATGGAGAAACAACCATTCCCATAATATTATCACACGTACCGTGCGCATATCAGATTTGCGCCGTACGACATGGAGTGTGAAAGTTTTAATTCGAGTGTGATATAACATTAGTGGAGTTGGAATGTCAGGGCGAACTTCCAGTTATATAGTAATCTTATTATTGATTCTCCAAGTGTTTTTATTGCATGCAGTATGTACATTATGTACATCGAATCAGATGATTTGAAACGTGCAACCTCTAAAAATATATATTCTACAACATCAGTAAACAACGCAACGACCAGCACAACGTCGCAACATTTTCACAAGAGTGCTGGCGCAAAAACCATTAAGTATAGATACATACATCTGAGCACATTTATATAGGTCAACCTGTGTCCCCGTCCTTGGCACCCGGCTCTGGAGGTACAGAAGTCGCCGCTGGCGAGGGTGATACCACCGTCATAGAAGCTGCCCCAAACTTTAACTTTATCTTTTTTGGTCCCCCCACTCCTACAATTGGTGCACCCTCCTCGGCCCCTCCCAGATGTTTGACACCTGTAACGCCACTTCCATCTCCGTTCCCCGGACTAGGACGTTTAGCTTTAGTAGCTAACCGCTCTAGCAGGCCATCGTCTTCATCGTCATCTCTCCGCCTCTTCTCGCCCACTGACCGCATCTGGGTGATGTTGAACTGCGAACCAGGTTTTGGCGATTTAGCGGAGGTAGATTTTGGTTTGGATAACCCAGATGACTTCGACACCAAGGCTTCTAGGAGGCTGTCCTCCTCATCTTCCTCTTCGTCGGGAGTCGGAAGGGGCTGGAACGGCTGAGAAATGATCCGTCGATGGGATAACCGTGGCGTGGCAGGTGGCCCGGTCGGTGATACGGGCATCTTCCTCCTGTTGAAGCCCGTTATGTCTTCAAACCCACCAAGGTCGTCGTCGTCATCATCGCCATAATCAACTAGGCTTATTGGTGGCGTGCGTGGAATCATATGTAATGGACGTGGCGACGATCTTAAATTGCTCCCTGTTGCTGCGCGTTTCCGTTTGAGGAGGTTCTCGTTACCTTTGGAAGTTATTGTCGGCGAACTGATCAGATGCACAGGCTCGTCCTCATCATCGGGACCATCTTCGCTGAAGTATCGTTCCTCATCTTTATTCAACCCACGAGCCGGACCCCATTGTCTCAAACCGTTTGTCGCTCTTTATGAACCACATCTAGTCAGTTATTTTCCCATGAATCGAACATGAATAAAACGCACTTTTCAACAGTGGAATCACCTTCCTCTTTCGTCCCCATTGGCGGTGGCTCGACGTTTATTTCCCACCGTCGTATCAGAGCAGTGAACCGAGGACCACCTAATGAAGTCTGCGCCAATTTCCTAATCTTTGATTCATGTTGCGTCATGCAGTGATCAATGAGTTCTTTGATGTTTTCCTATCAAGTCGTCAGTTTACGACAGATTGAGTGTGAACCTTAATCAATACCTACTCTTCGCATATGATCAAAAAATTCTTGGCACGATGCACTGAGCAGATTATCCCTTCTAGACTCACGTAATGTCAGATCCAGTATAGGTCTCAAAACGTCGTGTTTCATGAGATGATTAGACAGATTGCGATTATTAATCTTGAGGCATATCCGGAAGAATCGGAATGCAGCTGTTGAAACAATGGAACTCAGGTCAGAATTTACCATATGACTGCGGACGCACCAAGACGAAGATGCTTATCCCGAACGGTTAAAAGGGAAGCGATTCGGATAGCTATGTTGGAGGACAGCATATAAAAATGGCTATGGAAAGAATGTTGCAAAGCAAAGTTGCATAATAAGTCGCATAGGTATAAATAAAGGTTCGTCTTCTCCCGGACAAACACGAGGCCAGAATCTACAACCAATGGTCAAGTCCATAGAAGAGTCGAAAAACACGAGAAACTCGCCTGTCAAGTTTCTGAACTCTGGAAGGTTGCTAAACGGCTTAAAAAGAGTCTCGATGCATTGTTTGTAGAAATAATCCATGAATTTTTCTACGCCTGGATCATCTTTGGCTCGCTGAAGTAGTCTGAGTTGAAGTGGTGGCTATAGACATGAGGTCACATGTTGGGTTTCGTAATGAGCAAAGGGACAAATGAACGGACCTGAGATTGATCGTTGGGATCTACGATTGGAATTTCCAGCATTAACTTCAATGCATCCCCTACTTGACATTGCACGGCTAAATCCCGACTTCGGGTTACTATCTTGCACATCAACATGAGCAGCGTTTCACCCTTGTTCTGCTCGGCTTCAGTTGTCTGCCTCAGTATAAAACCTCTCACGCCTTGAAGGTCGTGATCCAGGAGCACACAGAGAATTTCTCCTGCAGCGGCAATCATCTGACGGCCCTCATCGTCCGTTTCATCGTGCGATAACGCCCACTGAACGGGGAACAATATCGCCCGATCTACGAGCGTTCTGAAGAGCGTTAATCGTGTTGGTAGTTGAACGTTCTTCCCCATAGCGCATAACTGCTGTATGAGAAATACAACTGACCGACGGTCGGCTCTTTCCGTTGATGATGACAAGGACTTGTTTGAATCAGCAGCCGATCCGCCTTTGTTGTCGTGCAGCGTAGTGGGTTCATCGACTTCCATCCTATCCTCCTTAGTCTTATTCGTATCCATATCCTTCAGCCTTTCTCTCCACCATGAAACGCCCGCCATATCATCGTCCAGAAAGGTGTCAACAATCTGTGTTAAGAACGTTTTGTCGTTTTGCACGTGATTGATGATATCGACCTGATTAAATATGATACAAGAGTTGATCACGTTAAACGTCGAGTCGTCCAAGACGCGGGCGAGCACGACATCTTTAAGGAATTGTAATCGGTAAGTGTGGTGAATTTTTCGTTGAACAGTTTCATCTCGGATTGGTATTGGTTGGTGAAATCGTGTCGTCTGTCGGAGAAACTCTCTGTAATTGGCTTTGTGGCCTGGAAATTCGGGGTCATCTGACAAAAAGAATTTAGAACCCATAGCTGAATAGAGCAAACTCCTCACATTCGAGCATGCCTACCACACCAGGGAAGATGTTGTCGTCAAGGATATGCTCGTAAATCGTGTGATCATTGAGCAGTACTGGAAAAATATTAGTCTGCGAGAAACTCGTAGGAACTTCGTGCAGGCACCCTCACAGATGGTCTGCATACAACTACAGAGAGCATGCAAGTTTTCCAAGCTTTCCAGATCTTCGGATTTTGCCAGGACGTCAATTAAAGAGAGAACATAACCCTGTGAAAACGATTGAATTGAGCCGATCACTTATAAGCATCAAGACACCCACCTCTCTTTGCATCCACTCACACATTTTCTCTTTCACAACAGCCGTCCGCGATAGCGTCTTAATAATCTTCTCAATATCACCAATGATTCCCATCCTGGGCTCCGGTAAGCTACTACGAGGACTGATTTTTGACGCAGGGAATGCAGGATCTTGACCGTGCCCATTTGAAGGTGAAGGTGTTGGACCAAACCCATGGTCTTCTATTCTCGCTCAAAGTTCACAAGAGCGCACAGCAAAGAGTATCAATCCATACCTGATGCCTTCATATGCTGCTGCACTTCGTTAATAAAGTTCCAAACTTCGGAACACCCCTCAGTTTCTTGGAAACTTAAAGCGTAATCCACACCATCCGGCTCCGTCCAAACAATCAAAGTCTCTGATGCACAGCAACAACATGAGCAATAGTGGACCTTGAAAGTATATCGTACACACCTTGCTGTCGCTGATAAACATCATTCGAGCGAATTGTTGTGGAGAGGATAACATTGTCGAGATCAGCTTCTGAACGGGCAACAAGCTGTGCTTCATTCGTCGACTCGTCGAAATGGCCATAACAGAATGCTGTGCCTTGGTCCTCCCAGCATGAACCTACGAGTTCGTAGACCTTTGTAAGGGTATCAAAAGTGAGGTAAGGATATGTGAGCCGAAAAACTGAAGAGATAGAGAGTTTGATAAAGGAGCGAGAAATTGCAGCAGAAGCTGAAGAGCAAGAACAAGCACAATCAGTCTGTAAGGGCGAGGACATCATATGATGTCGTTGGCCATTTCCTGCTATTCTTTCCACAAAATCCAACGCCACAGAGAAGAGGTGAAGGTAAGGAAAGACTTACCTTTACGCGCTTGTGTTCTTGACTATCACCTTCAGTCCATTCCTGACTATCGTCACTTGAGCCAACCTCTTCTCCAGATACCCCGACAGGCTGGTCTATGTTCTCTCCTTCAAGCATCTGTATGGCGGTCGCGGAAGATTCTGCCGTGGAGAGAGGTGGATCTGGTGAGCCAAAATCTTTGGGTGGCTGTTCAGCACGTTCATGGATAACACCGGGTTGTACAGACTGCTCTGGATCTTGAACAGGGTATTGTGGAGAGGATAACGTGACTTCGGAAGGAGAAACAGAGGATTGCTGGTGTTGGTGTTGTTGAACTCGCGTGGTATCGTTGCGGAAAAGATGAACGTTGAGGTCGAGAGACGTGGAGTCAACGGAAGTCATGGCGAGAAAAAAAGAGAGGAAAAAGTAGGAGGCTCGCAGGCCACAAGAACAGGCCCAGCACTAGCAACACGATTAGCAAAGTCGGAAATCTGAACACTTGGACACTGTGAGAGGAAAGGCTCAACACGTTGTTTGGCGCATCCACCCCGATTACGTAATTTGCACATCGCCTTACTCGTAAAAATCCTCCGATTCTCTGAGTCTTATCTCGTCCTCTCACGAGTCCGTCTCAGGCTGCACTTAATTAACCAGTTCTCTTCTACTTGACACCTATACAAGCTGAATACTCCATTGTAGTCGAAGATCCTCCCGCGATAGGCCTTGTCTTTACATGCGTATATATTATCGCGCACCATTTTCGAGCTACTAAACTCGTCGATCTTTGCTCCAACGTTATCTCACGGCAACATTCGTGCACCGACGAACCGAAGACTATGGTATATCCTCATACCGAAATTAAATTCCAGAAACGACCCCAGGCGCAGTCACTTGTTTATTCCTTTCGTAAAGACCTAAGGTATACGAGTATGTTCAAAGGTATGTCATGGGGCATAATGATCCAAACAGCAGTGAAGAGAAATTCAGAATTCCGAGCAATGTTAAATCAAATATCCTTCTACTCGTCTTCCGTCAAGCGGCCGTGAACACGACCAAAGTTCGATCTAAAACTCCAGTCTTGCAATATATATCGAACACGGCATCTGGACGTAGATCTCCAGTGTCAGACAGCATCCATCCCAGCATAGGTGGTAATAAAACTTCAGAGATATGATATCTCCTGACTACAAAAGCAAATTAGATCGTTGAGCGGATGGCCCAGAGTGAACCCCTCATGTTACCTTGAATACTCTGCCGATCCTGTCTAACCATTTCCCTCCGCATGACATCTTGATCTGAAATTTTCTTGATACTCTTCCGCACTACGAAGCTTTACGTGTGGAAATAAGCCGTGCTTCAGCTTTTGAAGGATTAATGTCAAGACGCAACAACATTGGGAGAAATCTGCGTACTTATTCATTCTTGTCATTCCAACGGAGTTCGAATGTGGTGAAAATGGAGGCGTCGTAGATCTCCCCGGCTGATTGGGGAGGAAGGGAGATGGCATAACAACAGGCATAGGCATAGTCACTGCACCTGGGGTAGGAGCTAGCGTATGTGCTGAAGGCACAGGGCTTGGGGTTCGATGCATAACAGACGCAATAGAAGGCATCTGTAGTCCTGCAGTAGTCATCATATTCGGGTTTACAATTTCATCCCCCCTTCTTCTGAATGCGGAACTGAGTGAACCGAACAACGATTTCCTCGTCTTCTTCTTCTTCATATATCGTGGATCTATGGGTATTGTTTGCGCAATGGGTGCGGCAATTGATATGCTTCCATTCAACAGACGGTCACGCTCCTCTCGCTTTTCCTTGATTATCTTCTCCCGTTCTTCATCTTGCCTCTGCCATTGTTGACGTACATGTTGAATATTAGTCCGTTCTGGATTATGAAGTATTTCTAGTGCTTGAGATCGAGTGTGTGGAGTAGGATGCACAAGTTCTCTGAATGTGTTTTTATACGGGGATAAGGCCATGATATTTTTGGGGGGACTAGGGGGGCGCTTTGTGGTCGTAGGAGGGAGTGGTGGAAATGGTTTGAATGGGGGAGAAGTCACCAATTCTGGAGAATCGATCGGAGGAGCTGGTTGCGGCTGCGGCATCGTCATGGGTTCAGGCATAGTCACAGGTGTTTCTGGCTCTCGATACCTGTGACGATAACGATGTTCTTCACGTCTTTCCTCACCTGTTACTTGTTCCTCTACACGTCCAGGTACCACAGGGGCAGCAGCAACATATCCTGGAGCCTGCAGACTCCCATATTGAGCAGATTCGGGAACTGTTTGCAAAAATACGTGGGGTGCACCCCAGGCGGTTGCAGGATCTATGAATCCAGCATCAAAGATTTCATTATCCAATTGTCGCGGTTCTGCTCACTATAAATATAACCTGGAGGCGGCGGTATTACTGGGCCCTGCGGACTGACAAAAGGTTGATACCAAAGATCCCGAGACTTGTATTTATCTTTCCTTCGGCCAAAGGAGTACCATGGTTTTCGTTTCCGGACAAGCTCATATGAATCAGTTGAGCCCGAGCGGTATGAGTTCGGATGTCTTCGATGTGATACCATCGGTTGCGGCATCTGTAAGTGAGCCGGGGGAACTGGGGGAAAGTAAAATGGTGGATAATAATCATCGGATCCCCTTGAGCTGCGGTTTCCCATGTTGAATGCGCGAGGTCGTTAAAAGTCGTGAAGGACGCGTTTTGGAAAGTAGCAGGCCAAGGATAAGAAGTTGGTACTGTCACAAGTTCAAAATCATGTCACAATTGTACATACTAGTCGGGCTTGGCACAACGTGTGGTGTGCCTTGGTCCAACTAGTAGTGCACACGCCTTCTAGTGCAGGCTTGAGAACCAAGGGGCTCACTAATACACTCCCGGCACTTGTGGACGGTGAACACGATCATCTTGTGGAACAGACCACGTTTCGCGCGATTCTAGAATTTCATTTACATCAGCGCCTCTTCTCTGGATTGTTCGTTCATTCGCGACCACATCATGACTTGAAAGTGCGGCCGTCTCAACATCTGTGGTGAAGCAGCCACGTATGCATCTCTGGTAATCGTCCACGAACGGCATGTATGGCTTCACGGACAAGCCCCTTCCCTAAAGTCGACTGCCATGTTTCCCCAGGATATCTGGTGATCAGAACTTCCATCGGACGAATCTTACAATATCGAAGGTGCTGAATGGAGTGCAGAAAACAAGCGGAGCTTCTGCGGCGCTTGTAGGACTTATCTACGAGCCAATCAACCTGAATTGTGCATTAGGTCCGGTCTTATCTCGTATAATCTCACACACCAGCGATGTGGGATTTGGCTAACACGAGTCGTGCCGGGCTGTTATTGCTCCCCTTGGTGCTCTGGAACGTGTACCACGGGCTTATCACATTCGGTGCTACGTTGAATCGCGGAATATTGGCATGACCATCAGTGGTTTTCATTTTTAATTCATACTACGTGCGCGGTCCCTGAAACACCACCACATATAATTTGGACGACCCAACTTCTATCAGAACGTTACCACTTCTGGTTCAATTGCGGCATGGAATGACGAGGTCATCCTCAAGAAAATCAGGCCTTGGTCGACATATACATATATATTTGAATAACTTTGGTCGTGAATATACTATCCACTCTACAGAAATAATGTGAAAGAGCAGCAAAGATGAGTATCTAATCCATACAAAATATACGGGTAACTTTTTTTACATCACTTCAATGACTTGATGATGACTTCAGTCATACTCGAATAACCGCATCCCAACGCCTCATTCTGCAATCTGCTCCTTCTCCGGACTGCCATTCACGTCGGTAACGCTGGGAGCAGCCGCAACCCTCAACTGTCCAAAGGCCCTTGTCAAAAGCACTTCGACGCTTTCTCTGTCGGTATTCAATTTTCTCATCTCCTCTCGCCATCTCGTTTCTCTCTGCTCATAAATGCTTCCCAATGTCTCGAGGCTTCCTAGAGCAGCTTCCAAAGCTCTTCTCAAGTCCTCTTCCCTAGACTCAGAGCTAGACTCCGATCCGGGACCACTGTCCACAGACGTCGAACCCTCTCGCGAGCGCAGCCCAAGTCGATCTACCAATGGAATGCTTTGGCTCATTTTCGCAGCCCGCCTTAAGGAATTAACTTGATAAAATGATTTACGAATGTTCGATACCGAAGGCGAACCAACGATTGAGGTATCACGGCGAATAGATCTTGACATTAAGGAATGTAGTTTGCGGGTATGCGGCGGTGCTGCTAACAATATCATAGTCGTGTCTGTTTGCCTATCAAGGGCACGGAACTTGATACAGAGTGAATAGCCCGTACGATTACGAAAATACTTGTTTCAACACTTACCGCCTCAGAAAGGGCTTCCCATCTGGTCTCCCATCTGCGTCTCCTCTTTTGATCATCTCTGACATAAGTCGGATGGAGGGTAAGGTCCAGGAGATCGTTACCATCGTCATCTTCATCATCTTCATCAATCCAATCACCCTCCTCCCCATTGACTTCGGCGACCTTTGGTACGTCGTCCGTAATGGCAACTTCTGTTCCGCCAACATCGTTTAGCCCATTGACCTCTTTCGCACCGACAAGACCCTCGTGATTGTAATCTTCTTCCCCAGCTGTTTCCTCACCGGAATAAGTCATCTCTGGGCTGGTATCCCTTGGCTGGGTGCTGTCCACTCTCGGAGGGGCCAGCTTACTTCTACCTGATCTTCCGCCATTCATCATTCTCTCCTGTGCCGCCTTTAAATTCATAGATCGTTCTCTTCGCCTCAACTTCCCCTGCGACCCCTTCATCATCATAGGCGGCAACGGCAACGGCAACGGCTCGTGGCTTGGACTTGATCTCAGACTCATAGTCGAATCGCGGCCTCTCCCACCTCCCACACCTCCGCCAATAATCCCACCTGGACCTCCTCCAGGGAATCCTCTAAGAGTAGGAACGAAGGCCCATGGGTTATAACCAGGCCCAGGAAACGGGGTTGCAGACGGAGAGAAATTTGATTCTGTAGACGACATCGCAGCATTATTTAGGGCATAAATCTGCATTTGTAATGCCAATTGTTCTCTGACAACAGCTGGATCGTTAGGGTCGAATGCAGCACTAGGCGGACGTGCATTATGTATGTTTCTACGGACATGCGAGAATGGATATGGGTAGGGGGAACCGATGGATCTAAGTCGTTCGAGATCTGGTACTGCAGAGATTGAAGGTGAAGGTGTTGGTGCGGCGGTCTGACTATGGGGAGTTGGGGGGATTGGAGCCTGAGGGCGGGTACCAGGAGATTGTAAATAAGCTTGTAAATAAGCACTCGTAGGATCCTCTAGGAAACTTTGGAAATCTTCGGGATAGAATTGCGGAGGGGGATAATAACCTTGAGTAGAAACTTGAGGCCTTTGTGGAGGCCGTTGCTGTTGAGGTAGCTGCTGTTGGTGCTGCGGGTACTGATACTGGGACTTTTGCTGCGGGTACTGTTCCCTGGCATGTGCTGCCGGAGGTGGGGCACGATTGCTGGTCGAGTTTGTAGTGGCAGTTGGAGAATTAATCATTGTCCCTGGGCCTCTCAGTTTCTCCACAGTCTGTTCGAACATCTGAGGATCAAACCCTCTCATACCCAATTGGTCAGTTACACCTGTACGACTGCGAGAAGTGCGTATTGTTTGTTGATGGTAAGGCTGGCCAGTTTCGGGCAGTGTGGCCGATGGCGAACGAGGCGTGTACCCAGAAGAATCGTCATCTCGCCCGGAGGGCTTCAACACTGGGTCGTCGTCGTCGTCGTCTATATCTTCATTTAGGGTTGCTGAGTCGTCATCATCTAATTGACGGCCTCCTATACTGTCCCGTCCACCGCGAGGATGCTTCAACTCATAGCCAGGTCGACCTTCGGGATAAACGTCTGAAGAGGGAGTAGGCGAAGGTTGGAGACGTGGATCATAGTCATGATGATCGTCTTCAGGTTCTTCTTGGACGGGTAACGACCGGTCGGGACTTTTCGCCTTGATTGACTGCACGGGAGGAGTATGAGCGCTGGAAAACTTTGCATTCGTTGACGTCTGGAGCGTCGGCGACGATCTCAAGGTCTCCACCTTCCGCAACCCAGAAGGAGTGGGAATGCGTGCCTGGGCCGCTTGGAAGGCCTCATATTCGTAATGGACGTACGTCTGGGGTGAGGGTTCACCAGATAACGGATAGGACGGCGAACGACGATGCTCCGGAGTTCGCGAATGAGGAGAGCTAGAAGGAGGTAAAGAAGACTGAGAATTTCTGTGCACCTTTCTAGCCGTAGTGTTCACCGGATTATTCTCAACAAACTCCTTCGGACTAACCCGTTCTGGTGCGCCTCTAGTTACCCTATGCACATTCGGATCCTTGGAAATTGGACCGGACTGAGCACCACCCGCATACGCCACTCCGGATTTGCCGCTCGGACTGGACAGCTGACTCTGGGCTTGCTGTATGTCGGCCCGTTCGATCTCAGCCATTAGTTCATTTGTCATCTGCCAACTTTCGTCTACGAGATGGTACTGATTTAGGAACTGGGGAGGTGGAATTCGATTTATCGGCCGAGGGTTATGAGGTATTGCGTTGTGAGCATTATTTGCAGAGTGAATGTTAGGCTGACTAATCGAATGTTGCGGCGGAGGCGGGGGAAGCTGAATATGTATATTTGGCTGGCTCATAGAATGGATGGATGGGCTAGGACGACGATCCGGGGCATCCTCGCTTCGGTCGCGATCACGAACATCGTACGTAGATGCGTTAGAAAGCTTTGTGGTCGTCGCGGTAGGCGATATCCTCGCTGATACTGGGGGAGACCTGCGCGAGCCAGTTGAGGACGTAGGGCTTGGCTGTTGCCTGATAGGTGGTTGGTTGTATCCTTGGGGGAGGTTCATGACAAGAGTTTTTGCCGCTATTTTCTGCTTTTCTCTGAATGATGGGGATGGTGTTGATTCGCGGGGAGCTGGTTCGCGGGAAGTAATACCTAGAAAACGGAAGTAGAAAGAACGAAAGTAAGTATCTCTCGCGGATGCATTTTAACGGAAGAAGATATAGCTTGTTGAGCTGCGATTGAGGAGCTTAAATTTAAGCTTTAAGCTCTTCCAAGCGCTGATGTGATCCTCTTTCTCGGTCGTACCTTGGGCTGTGGATATGCCAGAGGCAAGGTGAGGAAGCTGATGAGGGGCAACTTTCTTGATGCGTTGAGAAGATTGAACAGACATTATCAAGGATGAGATGGAAACAGAAACAAAAGAAACAAAGGCGGACAGGAAATCACCTCAAATGTCGATTATCCTCGCGAGTTAAACGTGGTCCAAGCAAACGATAGGGCAACAAGGTGTTATGAGATTAACAACGAGCCATTTACAACGAGGTCCAGTGGTGCCAAACGTGGTAAGGAAACCTGCCTCGAGGCAATCATTTCCGAACAAATATTGACGCTGTCGGACCGATTCATATTAGCTGGGTTTATTCTTTGTACGCTTTTGTCCAGCGATATTTGTGTCGTAAAGAGCTGAGTAAATAAAGAATATCCGAACACAAGACAAAGGCGTAAAAGACAAAGTAGGCGTTCAGAGAAGAGTTTCATGAGCAACAAATGTTAATCCACGTGTCAGACACGGATGGTCCATGGTCTCCGGTCAGAATGATCTGATTCGGGCAGTGGCTTCATTTCTTTCATCGATTCCTTTACAAGTATAATTTACGTGTTCTTCTGCTGACTGGCGCTGGGCGGAGGGTCACATAAGGGTTCTGTTCCTTGCGATGGGCTCGAGGTTGATGCAATGACACCAAAGTCGTGTGGAAACCATGGGGCAAAGACTCATTTCAACGTGTATTGCTGAACACAACAGCGTGTAACTGCCCCACCAAAGAAACATGAGGTCAGCGATCATCCTGCCTCGTTCTATACATGCTTCATTAATTGATAGACGAATGGTTCCCAATTGAAAGAGATATGCATGCCGAAAGCAGCCCATATGGCCCAACCATATAACAATGGTAAAATGGTTCCCTGCCCAGCGATGTGGGATTAGACCGGGGCAGCCGACACTTAAAATGCCTCAAACAACGCTATGTTCACAGCCTACAGCGGCCGCTCTCCTTGGGTCAAGCGCTGAGTTATGCCCGATTCGAAAAGGAAACGACCAACAATCATGATACCTCTTCATAGAACAATGAATGGCAAATCGTGTTATAGAAAGGCGTCCAACTCACGGGTAAGTATCCATAGCGCCAGCTAACTCCTTTCATCTAAAGCTGCGTGCGGATTCGGATATGACTGGGCCAGGATCTGTTAAACGGGGATCATAACTTTACGTGCAAACTATCAAGATTAAAGATCACCTCAGAGTTCAGCAGGGGACGTAAAATACCGAGCTTGATTACATCTGAGGTGTACTCCAAGGACGAAA
>QGOD01000018.1:224921-237439 GCA_003313065.1 Sarcodon sp. MG97
TGAGTTCCCCAATACCCTCCATTTTTGACGATCTCCCCCCACTCAGTCCCTCACAGTTCAACACATACCCCAACAATCCCGAATCAGACAATGCATCAACGGATTCACTTTTCGACGAACCTTCTATACCAGCAAGTTCCAGGTTACCGTACCAACCAGACCTTACACCTCTTCCCACATACCCGGCAAAACGAGACCTATCCACATTGGACTCTAATGAGAGCATCCAGGGGTTATTTTTCGACTCCGGTGTCTTGATCTCGCACGATCTCGAGACTACAGTGATTAACGAGTGCTTGGGGACGTGGTTCGTACGTCCCCATAATAAATACTGCCAGCGACAACCGGCTGCTGATTTCAATTTTCAAAACCCCATTTAGATCCGTGAAGGATCACCGTCGGAAAAGTGGAAATTCAACGACGTCAACCAAGTCATGTTATTTAATCGCACAGACGGGATATCAAACGACCCAGTCGATCAGTCGTCGAGACCAGACTGGCCAAATTGTCTGGCCATGCTCCTCATTAATATTTCTCTGCTGCTCAAGCCTATCTTGGATTCTGAAATCTGGGACCTCCTCTTTTCTCCCACTTATCCGAACTCTGCGACAGAACCCGGGGAAAACGAACTGCATAGATCACGACAAGCGATCATAAATCTGTATCACCCAGGCGAAGGCATTTCAGATCATGTAGATCTCCTTGATCGATACGGTGACGGGATTATAGGAGTTAGCTTGGGGACTGGATGTGTGATGAGGTTCAGACGGGTTCATGACGACCAGCATGCCGATGACGATGAATGCCACAATAACCCTCAGAGCACTCCCGAAAAACCAGACACGGGAGAGCCAAATCGACGCAAGATTAGCGGAAATAGGTTCACAGAACTGTATTTGCCTCCACGAAGCATATTGATCATGACCGGAGAGGCCCGATACAAATGGACCCATGGGATACCGGGCATGACTTCTGACTTCGTTCAGCCAGAACTCGGCCCTCTGAGTGCAGTTGATAATACCCATGTCAGATCTGATGCCAATCTGGGACATCAGCTTGATATGGATGGCAGCAAGGTAGAAGAAGCGGAAGGTGTCTGGATTAAACGAGGAATGCGGCTCAGCGTAACGTTTAGGTGGCTTCTCCCTGGTGCCGACGTCGTAGGCAACAAGTGACCTGAAAGCGCTCGCTTATCAACATGAGTGTAAACCCGAAACGATGATGATCATATCAGTAGTCTATAAATTGCGACGATAACCCGATAGACAGTCGTGCTTCTTGCCCCTAATCTTCTCTGTAATCTACCCGTAAAATCACTTGCACAATCACGATTGTGTCCCACCACGAAGAGCCAAGACTAGATGCAGGACAGCACCGGCGGAGATGTTGAAATCACGAGCAGTTTTATCGTCCGGCCTACAGAAAAAAGTACGTCAGCGTTATCAGCATAACAAGAGAGCAGAAGGTTCGAGAGAAAGATATCTGCACTCGAAGAAGATAAACATACATTTGTCGACCGCTGAAAATGAGCCTCTGTTGTGGTGGAGGGACACCAGATTGCTCCTCAACTTTCTCCTTGATACGCGTGATCTGCAGATAGTCACCAACAAACATCAAACGATATGGATAATCCTCAATTCTAGTACAAAATGGATAACTTACCTTGTCGTCGAGGTCGATATCGAGCTCGATCTTTATATGTTTTGATTCCGAGTAGAAGAAAAGGAGTTAGTTATCAGGCCAAATAATAACGATCCATGGCAGCGGAGGACGCATATACCGCTGAAATGAAGAGTTTGGACTAAAGACGCACTTCTTTGCCCGTTAATGTCTGCAAACGAATGTGATCTATATGTTACTGGGACAGATGGGGGCGCGCAAGTTTGGCTAAAACTTGCCTTGACTTTGATTAACATGATTGCGGTGAGGTCAAGCTGGGGTCTAAGAGGAGAGACAAATGGAAAGTACGTTGAATGATGACAGCAGTCAGCAAGAAAAGTAGTGGCACAGCAAGTGGATCAAAGACGCAAGTACGAGGAAAAACTTTGTGACTCGGATTGCTTTCTTGTCACACTACGTCACCCGAACGTCACAAAGTCAAAGGCATTCGAGTTTCATTTCTTATATACACAACTTAATTGATGCAGTCTAATCTAACCACGCAGTCTTAGCCTTCTGAAATCCCTGACAAACCACTTGCGCTTCTCAGGTTTCTCTCGGTCATCAATATCGATTCCAGAACGGGTCTGGAGGACGTGATGAGGCGCATCCTTGGTCAAGGAAGAATTCTGGACCCTTTCTGCATCATGATCAAGGATATCCTCCTTCAAATGTACCTCCTCTGACCCCAGATCAACTTCAACCATATCCTGATAATCTGTGGAATAGGGATTATACAAAGGCGGGAAGTCCTCGAGTTCTATGTCAGGATGCACGGCAAGGCTTTCAGGTGTAATCGGTCCAGACGAGTCTGAACCAGAGAAGTACGATCCAATAACGAATTTACCTTCTCCCCCATGAATATACTCTTCGTAGCGCTTAGCAAACGGCAACCCGGACCTCTGTGCCTTCTTTACCTCTTCCGAGGTTTCGACATCAAAAGTGATGTTTTCGGCACCCAGGATATCCTCAATATCGTGCTTAATCGGGACATTTGCCCACTTGTACCGCAGGATAGCTAGTTCCTCCTCATTACGTTCCCCAGGTACAGCACGTCCTCGACTGGGAGTGGGAGGCCTAAAATAGCCTTTCCTGTCGGAAGAATCTTCTAGAAAGGATCTAGATTCTTTGTCTCTATTCAACTCAGATGACCCCCTTCTTGATGACAGAAGAATAGAGGTGATATCAACTTCGGAAGAGGGTACAACAGACACTCTTGTTTTCTCTGGCACCGGTAGATGATTTCGGGTAAACAATGCTGCGTAACATTCCTGTGCTATTTGCCTATTGCATCGTGTCCCAAGAGGGCCGTTCAGTTCTTCGTCGGTCATGAAGAAAGTATCTATCTCTTCAACAGCAATTCTGATAGCTCCTATACCGATCCTCGATAAGGGGTTGAATTTCATCATTCTACGTAGCAAGCGATTTGCCGACTTGGATATCGGGAACATGCCAAGGAAAAACTGGTCATCTGTAACGAAGTCACGGAATGCTGGATCGCGAGTACTGGCAATATCCCAGGGGTGTCGCGCAACAAGCATGTTTATCAAGATCACTGCTAGTGACCAGATGTCTGAGTGGCGGGGAGAATACGCTTCATTATCATAATCTTCACCCAAGCATTCTAGATACCAAGTCCTGTTAGCGGTTGATAACTGGTCGCGATTAGGAAACGTACCAGGACTCATGTAGACTGAACTTCCACAGCCGGTGCTCTCACTGACGAAATTGGTCGTCGAAAGCCCAAAATCAGTCACATATACAGTCTCCCCATCTTCGGAACACAAGATATTGTCTGGTTTCAAGTCCCGATGGAAAACGGATTTGGAGTGCATGAACTGGACTGCTTCCAAGATTTGCAAAAAGACCTTTCTGACTTTAGCATCATCTCGCCAGTATGTTTTCCCATCAGAAATGAGGGAGAACATGTTGGTGGGGCAGAAATCGAGAACCAAGTATGTGAAAGACTCGTCACAGAACGTTTCATGAAGAGTCACGATGTTTGAGTGCGACGACACAGCTTGGTGGTTGGAGATTTCTCGGGCTTGCAGTTCTGTGACTGGCCCTGGACCAACCTTGGAGAGGATCTTGATGGCATACTGAGCGGCAGGTGAAGTGCTCGAGGTAGGGGTACTCAGATCGATAGCACTGTAGACAACGCCAAAAGCCCCAGAGCCGAGTTCTTTAACACATCTATAGCGATTGTTGCCAACGACGACATTTGTGAAATCGGGAATCAATTCGCTGAATTGAACCATGATGGCAGAATGAAAAAAGCAGAGTTGGTATGATTTGATTGTTGATGTATGAGCGAAGTTGTAAGTTGGCACAGCCGGGACTTTGTGATGATTGATGGTGTGTGTGTGTGGTTCTAGTTCAAGATGATTTGGATTTTGGGCGAAAACAAGGGTTTTAAATAGATTTTTGAGTTTCGGGTGTCTTACTTAGTGAGACACCCGAAGCTCAAGTGAGACATCCGAAGCTCAAAATCCTCGTTTTCGCCCAAACTCCAATATGACTAGTGGACCTCCGAGGCTAGAAAACCTCCGAGACATGGCGGCCGAGGTAAAAGAGTGGTAAACAAGTCCAAACAAGCTCTTGGCAAACAGAGCCCAACAACAAGTTTCCCCCTCCGACAACTCCGAGGAGGACTTGGAGTTGGGCTTTCAAACAAGTCGCAACAACCGAAAGCCCTCGGTCTTTTCGGAATACATTCTGATCGAAATCCTGGTGGTGGCTGATCTCTCTGCGTGGACTTTAACCAATCTCATCCTAATCATGGCTGCGCTGATGATACCACCTATGCGACAGACATCTCGGTAATCCTGATGCTGTTGTATCACTCGGCTACCCCAATAGTCCTCAGCTACGGATGAATTGAGTCCTCCATGTATATATTCCTGCAACACGCAAGCCACCTTTCATCTCATCCCCTCAGCGCCAAGCCCCCCAACCTCCAATGTCCTTTCAGAGGTGAGAGTTTCCACTCTCCTTTTGTCATCGTCTCCGACGTTTACTATCGTTCAAGTGGATACTTGGCTTCTGGTGCACGCATCCCGGGCGGTGGATCTGAAAACTCACGGTAAGCGCTACTTCGTCGCAATACGTGATTCATTCTGCACACCAATACTATGAAAATTCAGAATTCAACGAAGCTGTACATTTCTGTTTCATCCGGGAGACATCAGGCATGCTTCTATGACTACTCTTTTCATTCTCGTTTTTTTTTCATTTACATATACTTGTCTTAGGATGGAATATGTCGGTCATCATCAGCACGACACGAAGAATCCCTCTACACTACCACCCATCGCTACTTCTTTCTCTAATCTCCCTACTCTGGCAATCAAATGGAAAATCCTTTTCTGTATCACATTTTGCGTGTTAGTCCTCATATATAGACGTCAAAACGATCGTTTCAACGAGTTGAACCCCGTATGGGTCGACCCGTACTGGAGTCGAGTCCAGGCTGCGGATCGTTGCACTTCGTATGGAGTGCGCGGGTACACGGCGACCCTAAAAAATATTCCTTATCCTACAATCTACCATTGGCGGCGAGCCTGCCAAGAAACGAATATCATAATTCAAAACACTACGGTGAAGCCTGACCGATGCGAAATTCTTGCAAGTCTCACTATATCTGCTCAGCTATAACAGACCTTTTAACGATCTCAATAGCGTCGACCGGCTGGAGTCATAGGACACTTTATCCACGAAGATGATGTAACGTGCAAACCGTACTGGGACAAATTTTACGACCGAGTATGCTGCACAGACCAGTTCCTTCGATAGCCCGTTAACAGCTGATCTCTCATCTCACAGGGATGCGTTGCCCATGGTTCCTCATTACGCGTACGTTTCACCCGGCTTCTTTTGAATGGTCTACTCTACTCACAGTCATATTTTTCTAGCGAATCGAATCACAAATCCACGGTATAGACCCTGAAGACGACTGGACTGCGATGTGCAGCACCATGCCCGCTGTGATACACGGCATATCCTACAACAGGCCCACTCATTGTGTGGCCCGGGTATGTAACTATTTTCTTGTGTAGCATCTACTTCACTAACGCTTTACATTCTGTTCGCAGGGGATCTGGCAACACAAAGTAGCGATATACGAGATCAAAGACGACAAATGCTAACAACAAACACCGAACGAGTATGTTCACTATTACGAGTTTGTTTGTATTTTTTTACAGAGTCGTTGTCTTATTTACAGAATACCTGGACAAACTTTATACACGAATCGTCATGGCGCGGTCCGATGACTTGGTCATGAATACCCCTGTTGGACTTCGCGTGGATGAAATGCTGCGAGGTAGACCTGATAGAGCCATCTGACCTTGTCGTGACGATTAACGAGTGTCTGAGTCTTGTTCTGTAATTTACCTCATAAAATAGTTTGCTGCCAACCACTTCTTGATCATACAATGAAACTTATACTGCCACTAGAGAACTTGCAACTCCCACACCGCAGCACTCCCCTTCACCATGCTCTGTGTTTTTCTCATGCTAGTACACACAAGTGTCGCTTTCTTGTCCCTTATTCTTACCCCCAATCCATTGCTGAAATCAATTGTTTCATGAAACCGTCAATAAAAAATCAATACTTGCCAGCCCCCAACCGCGACAAGGAGAGACCACACTGACGCACGTCTCATCCTAAGCTAAATCTAATCGAACACGGCAGACCAGCAGACTTATCTTACCTCCCGTTTGGCACGAACACACAGTATCTCGGCAGGAGACACCTCTGTTCCAACTTCCAATGCGCTGAACAACTTATGACCCTCCCATTTATGATCACAGCTGACGGTCTTTTCCTCCCTAGTAGTACATCAGGGGCCTAAGCTTCTGGGACCTTCTCAACCCCCCGAGCCTACATGTGGAGGAGGCCGCGATTTACTACTAGATGTAATAGAAAATAGCGATATTTGGGATAATAGCGCCAAGTCCGACAAGTAGTCAGATAGCTTGTAGATAGAGCGTCGAGTCCAAATCTGTTGACCACAATCTATTACAGCTAACATTTGCGTGGATTGATTTTGCCGGCCACTGTTTGTGCTGCGATCCTATCAGTTGCAGCAACACATCGAATCTTAGTCCCTCGCACTGTGGATTTGATGTATGTACGCAGCTTACGCTCCGAGTTGGACCGTTATCAGCTGTCCCCATCGAGGTGATGATTATCGCAGGATTTGACTCATCGAAAGAAGCCTTGTCTCGCCTATATATACTTTCTCTGAGCATGCGCTTTTCCTCTAGGGCGTTCCTCTAGTCTGCACCTACAAAGTCACTCCTCACGAATGTTGGCTAATCCAGAGACGTGAGATCGTCTTTTTCTTCTTTTTAAATTGTTCTTATTCTTTGTTTGTTACAGCGGCACAATGTTGGCTTTAGGTGGCAAGGCTACAGCCCCGGGTGGTGGACCTGGCGATCATCGGTGCGCTTTGTGAGACCTGGCTCGTCATTTGGATCAGATATTAACGATTGCTTATGTTTTGCAGGGTACAGCACTCATCCGCCCCTGGAGACGACAGGTATGTCGCATTCCACAATACGTGCCATTGAGCTGCGATTCATTCAGTGCTTCTACCAGGGTAGCAATAGAGACACCGGATTCCCCTCCTGTTATCATGGCTCCTCAATTTTTCACGCTCCTTTGGACTATCGTGAAATCTATTCTTCCTCTTTGTCTCTTGCTTATCATCATCCAACAAATTTTCTTGAATGAACGCCTCTCGAGTCCGTACTGGGGCCACATCCATGCTGCAAATCAGTGCACATCGTACGGCGTCCGAGAGTATTCCGCAATTCTACTCAATGTTGTTTACCCGTTTTCACGTCAAGGGCAGCGAGCCTGTCAAGACACAGAGCTATCCATTCCGAATAGGAACGTCACACTGAGGGCTGACCAGTGCCGAGTCCTCGTGAGCGCAATTGGTCATTTTGGGGTGTCAGAGAGCTCATTTTACTCGTTAATAGCCTGGTGGCATCATCATCGGACAATTTTCCGTGGGAGACATCGGCTGTAAGCCGTCCTGGGGAGATTTTCTTGATAAAGTATGTGGCGTTGGCATTATTTGGGCTTAATTGTCACTTATATGTTGCCCTGGATATGTAGGGATGTGTTGCGAAAGGATCCCACTTACGAGTATGTTCTTTTTTCAACATGATAATTTCCCTTTTGCTTAACTGTCGTCGCGTCTTTAGAGGATCGAGTCACAGATTCTTCACATGCGCCAAGGGGACGACTGGATGGCGATGTGCAGTACGATGCCCGCAGAGGTATATGACGTCCACTACGCAACGCCGACTCGTTGTGTAGACAAGGTATGCGTTTCAATTGTACAGCATTAACTTTAGTACTGAGACACGTTTGATTGGATAAGCTGGCCATATGGGATATCAATGACGCGGAGTGCTAGGCGACTACATCGAACGGGTACGTCGACCGTCGCAAGTTCGTCGTTTTGTCTGTCAGCTGACTCATTCTTGCAGGGTCCGCCGACACGGACAAACTTTAGACGCCCTCAAAACTCCTTGTTTTACCTACTTTTTTTTGACGCCTATCAACACCTCCACTGTCTTGGCGGGGTCTTTCGACTCCGTCAAGACTGCTTTTTACAGACCGACGGACCTGGGTTCATGGGAAAAGGCAGCTTTGACGGAGTCGAAAGACCCCGCCAAGACAGTTAATTTATACTTTTCATTGAGATCGACTTGGAGGGAACCCAGTTCTCATCAAGTTAACCTCAATTCGAGCATAACTTTTGTGTTGGAACAGCGTATTGGCAAGCAAAATGGGTGGTTCTTGAGGGGCTGGTCCTTTTCTTTGTTTCGTAGTTGCCCCTTCGATTTCGCTTTTCGCTCTTAGTTCATTCTCTCATTTTTTGCAAAGAAACAAAAAGAAAATTCAGCTTCTCTAAAATCTTCTATTTTTTTTTCCCTTCATCATCTCGTTTTAATCGTTTCCTTACCGCACATCTTCGCCACATATGCACTCCATTCTGTGATACATACACGAATATCACCTCCAATATCCTGTACAATACTAGATGTCCTTCTCTCCGATTTCCAATCGCTATCATCGTCTATGGGAAGCCTGCACTGGGAAACGCAAAACACGACTAGCAAGTTTGTGTGGCGACGTCATAAGAAACATGACAACAAGAAGGTGACGGTATAGATAAGCCCTCTGCCAGCCACAACAGAGATTTGATAGGAATATATAGACGAAGCTGCCAGACACAGGAGAGAAGGACTTCTCAAGCTCGAGCGAACGGCATTGGATGGGGAGATCGAAGCCTCCTAAACAAAGCCATCAATGTCTTCCCGCCTTCTGGCCCCCACCTAATACAAAGACACCAGTATCAGAGGAGCGGCCAGCTTGTCAATTAAGCAAAAACGACGTACTCTCCTGCAGCGACCTCGTCGCAACATCGTTCGAATTCTGCCGTCAACGAAACCTCATCCCATTTTTCAACGACATAATCCTAGTAAAACAACAGTCATAAGCGGAGACCCAACGGAGTAAATTCAGTTATGCCAGGAACATACCTCTACGAGTCCTCGCAACTCATCCCACATGCTGCTGGCGAGCAACAACCCGAAGCTAGACTCGGGGTTTATGGTGGTCATCATATGCTCTAAAGCTAGCGTAGCAAGTCCTGGTATAGAATATCTATGAGCTATTTGATACATTGATAGTGCTGATGCCGGTGGTGGCGGAGGCGTCGGGTGTGGGTGCGGATCTGGTTGGCGAGCACACGCGGCTCTGGGTGACAGAGGGTATACAGCCGGCACCGGGGGAGGAGGTGCATGTGTAACAGGAGACAGCGCCAGCGGGACTGGGACAGGCACACTCACGATGTTGGCAGCCTTGGGTTGACCATCTGAAGGATTGCTCCTCCTTGTAACTGATGAAGTCGACTGACGTGGAGGCGCTTTCGACGGAGAACCCATTGAAGTTGCTGATGTGGTCGTCCTAGTCGTACTATTTCGAGTAGGAGAGGTCGATGTCGTGCTTTGTAGCGAAATTGGAGGTTTTCTTTTTCCTTTAGCATCACTCGACCTAACGCTCTCACCACCACTGGTGACGCTTCTGACATCGCTTCTCGACCCGCTTAGATCATCAGTCGCGTTATTCTTGCTGAATCTTTTCCAGTCCCATTCACCTGCCCCATTTGCATGCAACCATCTCGCGCTCCATCCTGCTCCAATACCCTCGACAGCAACTCGTGGATCATCATGCTCCTTGAACAACAACCAGTTTGCATATACCCACTTGAGCAACCAATAGATGGTCACAAAGTCGGCTTCTTCCACGATGATCGTGTACGTCTTCCTTTCAGACCCCCGTGAGATCCACTGTCCTTGACTACTATTCTCAGAAAACGAAGAAGCCAACATGGTGGCAAAATATTCGGAACGTCCTGTCAATATGTCTGAATGAGCATATATGATGCGTTTGCGAACAATGGCATGAGGCGAGAGAGAGGATGAAGACTCGTGAGCGGAAGACGAAACAGTAGATGGCGAACGGCTAGGCGCGAGTATGGGGGATAGTGGCAGATTTTGTGTAGAGTCCTTGCGTTCAAGGCATATAAATTGGACGTCACCCGTGTCTGGAAATCCAGATCAGTGACAGAAAAACGCTAGCGAATGAGTATAGCCCACTTGGGTTATCCAACGAAGCTTCCAGCCCATCAAGTAAGTCTCTAGGGACGTAAAACGCAGAGGGCTGTTGAGGGAAGAAAGGACCAACAGGGCTATGTATCTGGACGCAGATCACAAACGAATCTGTTTCTTTGATCCTCGGATTTTCCAACAACGTGGACAAAGGCGGAAGGGGGCATTCTGCGTGAGCCCCGTCAAGATACTTTAGTTGAGCGTGCGTGAACCAGCGCTACCCACCCCAAACTTCACTCTCTTGACGGAAAGTCCAGTCATTCTGCCACACCTCCCAAACCCACTCCGCTCGCGCTCCACGTTCTCCAGCTTTGTCGTCTTGAGATTTAATAGCCGCCATCATGGCAGCAGACATCTCATAATCATTCTCGGAGAAATCGACCACAAGTGAAGTGATATATAGCGAAAGCGTTCGAGAATTATTGACAGCTGCTGTTCGCGCTACGAGCCGTTAATAATTAAACACAAATAAAATAATACCACTTAATCACACATACCGATCTCGAGCTTGAACTTTCCATCACCCAGAAGTGGAGACTGCTTCAAGAGTTCGAAATCCTGTTCTTCATCTCTTGATGCCGGCTCGTCCTGGGCGTCGCTAATCTCCGTCTCGGACTCAATCACCCTAGTCAACCTCTCAACGTCGCGTACAACCCACTCAAAAGCCTACGGTAAACCCAGTTCAAAAAAAAAACATCCCATTTTCAAAGAACATTGGCAAAACAAACCGCAAAAGACCAGTTTCTGATCGTTTCAGGCTGATGAACAGGAGCAAACATACTTGGAGGCCCCGTCTGCTGTCTAAGGGAGGTATTTGTCGACAGGAGGACTGTAGCAGGACTAGAAGCCACAGACGGGGTTCTTAAATCCCGAGAGCTCTGGTAGCCGGAAGCTGAGCCACTAGCCGAGAGAGTTGAAAGAGAAGAAAGGGAAGAACGGTGCGTGTACGTTGACCAAGGCCAATGTGGCCGTGTCAAAGGTGAAGGACGTCCTGGCGAAGACATTACAGCCGCTCACGTTACGCCTCCTATACTGCGTCTGTGTCTTGTTAGGGTTGTAAGTTAGGAGTGGAATAGATTTGAAGCAATACAACTGCGACACCTCTCTGGTCGTGGTTAACAGATATGGTTGACGATCACTGGTACAAACGATTATATTTGGGTCATCTACGGTTTTACGGACAAAAAAAATCCAGCAAGAGAGACAACGATGTTGAACAAGTGCGTAGTGGGCGTCCCGAGTTGGTCGAGACATGCAAAAGACGAGAAATTACCGAGAACACCGTCAAACAAACGAGGCTGGTCACGACGTTGCCGTGCGTCGTCGGGTTATTCCATTTAAGTAAGTACTGGCATAATGACGAACAGGGCCAGGGCCTCCGTAGATGAACTCTATGAACGAGAGATGGAGCTGCTTGTTGCGCTATACCTCGTGTACGTACCACTTGACATGTAGCAGTAAGTAAGCTGCGCAAGCATTATGATGAAGGCGTTGGCAGCAATGTTGCCAATGGGAGTTGCAGAACGCCTCGCCTGTATGGTCCAACAGCGGTTTACCACTCGCTGCAACTTGTACAAGCAATTGATCAGTAATCCACAGAGCCTTGACGTATCTATCAGTTTTACGTTTGAAAAATCACTTCGAACTAGTTCCAAGTTTTATTACTCTTTTCGCTCAGGGTGGCGTGTTACTGCAATCTGGGGAATTAAATCTAAAATGGGGTCCCACCACATTCCACCATATCCTCCCACCAAGCAATTTCGTTTTACTGCTGCTAATCTTGCTCAAAATGGTCAGCCTGTGAGTTATCGATTCCTTTTGCACATTCACGTTTACGCTGAAAACAACTCCTCCGCCTCGAAAAAAGAATATATCGGACGCCGCCACCTTCCTATGGCGTCGTAGCCTCAGAGGGACAGCCTATTTTCCACCGGACCAAGGAACGCCATGATAACAAGATAAAATTAGTTACACTATGCGTCGCAACATTCTTCGCCATGCTCCTTATTGGCACCTTGACGGAGGGCCTTATCGGACAAATCATAGCACGAGATGACCCCGCTACGTGGGATCGTCTGCGTCTCCAGTACCGAACCGACCGCGAGTTATGGGAGAAAGAACGAGTACGCTGGGAAAGGGAGCGCAGCGAACATCGAATCGAGGTG